>SNVD02003918.1:0-184825 GCA_013180625.2 Boswellia sacra
ACAAATAAAATTAAGTATATGAGTTCAATTGTTAATAATAATCAAAGTAAAAATTGAATAAAAAAACATATGATATGTGATGTGGCCTGCCGTAAAAAATGTGGTGTGGTAAAATTTTTTACCGCGGGCTAATGGCCCGCTGTAAAAAGTCCTAATTATATCCCCAGCTTCCTCCACTGCTTCCTCTGCCAGTAGTATAAAATCCCCAAACATATGACATGAGCTTATCAAATTTTAAAAAAGAAATAATAATAAATACATAAATAATAACATTTGTAACCATATGGACAATAAAGCATCAAATCTGAATAAATAACGCATACAGTGGACAGTAACTCAAATCAGAAACATCCTCAAGAATTAAAAAATCGTGTCATAAATTAAGGTTTCACAAAAGCTGACTTACTTCATGAAAGAGCACTGATATTTCCAGAAACCTCACAGAAATTGCACATATACAATATTTTGTTTGATTATCACACTCACTAAATCCCTTTGAAAGGATGCTTCAAATTCAATACTTTATCATCATTATTTTCTGAGGTTATTGACACCAAAAGCACTAGTATCCAAGCCAAGAAAATTAGACAATAAAAAGAGCTATGGCAATAGTTTCACCAAAGTTCTACCTTTACCAATTCACAAAATACAGGTCCAAAAAAAAGCTCTCTCTGTGGCAAAAAGATTAGTTATGAGCTACCATCCTTGACATTGTAAAGTGAGAGAACTTGTAGCATACACTGGCAAGTGTAAATCATCAGATCTCAACTAGAAAAGAAAGTACTAACATAGAATTTGGTGCTCATACCCGCCCTTGAGATAAAATAAGGAGGAAGCTCCCCAAGTGCAGTACCAATTCCCCACAAAACAGCCTCAATGTTATATTTTAACTCATCAGGAGTACTCACTCCTTCGGTAACTCAAATGAAAGAAAATTAAATACAAAAAAAAGCAACTTTTTGTAGTAGTGACATGTATGCTGCAACGAAGATACATGCTTTGGTTATGGTCTCCATTGTTAACATATGAAAAGCAAGAAAATGGTAGCGACATTTTCTCTTAATAATAATTTCATGAGGCCCAAAAAAACTTGCCTAGACATGGTACAGGAGTTCTTGTATCCTTAAACCCATGGAAGATGCCCTGAATAGCTAGAGAAAGTACAACCACAGGAGCACCAATTGCTCGAAGAGACAGAAATTGTTGTGCTTGAATACGCATGGAAGAAGCCTGTCCAAAAAAAAAATCATTTTAACAAATAGTCCTTCCCTCATAACTCTTAACAAAGTTAAAGATTTGGCAAGCAACATTATCTGGATAATGGGATCTGTACCAGGAGTTAGTAATACTCCTATTGAAGTTAGAGAATAAATGTGATCGGCTGGAACAAAAAGAAGAAAGAATCACAGAACTATCCTATTATCTTGTTACAGTTGATTAACTGAAATAAGTTTTACTTACAGATGATATGCCCATCATGCTAAGAAACAATCCAGATCCAAAATACATTGCTAGAGCCTCAACGACACCAATTGCAGCAGCCATAAGTAAAATTCTGAATAAAGGCCTCCACTGGACAGAAAAGAGCAGCAGCAATGGTGTTTGCCAAATCTCTGATTTTAACTATGCGCAAGATGCAACAAAGTAGATACAGAGAAGTGACAGCACCAATCTCTATTTCCTAGAATTACAAGCTCTAAGTTATATAGAAACAAGAAGCATGTATATAAGTCAAAGCCAAACCATACTGTCAAAAAAGTGCCCCAGGAAATGAAAAGAAATCATTGAAAAAGAAAAGAAAGATGGGAAAACAGCACAAAAAAGTTGGAGAGCATACATTCATAGTATTTATCTGTAGAGATGGAAGAAGTAATGGAAATATCAAAAGTTGTAACATGTGGTCTGTTATTAACCTCCCAACTTCAGGGATTCCAGCAGAAATGACGTCACTAAAATCATAGAGATTGTCCTCAATATCATTCAAAGCATCAATAATCATGGAATTTGAATCTGGGACTGGGTTTCTGTCTCAGTAACCAAATGATATTTTTAGGAAGAACAGCAAAAAATATGGTCATTGTCATGAAAAGATTACAGTTTCCGGCTCTTACTTGAGAGTTTGTGAGACTAATCTATTTAAATCAATGCACCGCTCCCCAAAAAATGAAATCAAATTTGAAAAATAATCTGACTGTGGAGCATCAGTGATATATTTGTTAACGCTTTCATCTACTTATTCTACCAAACTTTGGAATAATTGTCATGCAACCAGAAACAACAGAGCAACTGAACCTTCCAGTGGGCTGCTACCAATGCTATTTAGTTGCTGTTACTCTTAAATTAATCACTTTCAATAGATTTTTAGACATTTCTTCCAATCACTTGAGGTCAAAAGAAAAGGACAAACACGAAAAAACTTCCCCAAAAAATAAGTATCAAGAAACAGTAAACAACCATATCCAAAAAAAACTACAACAATAAAAGTTGATCTCGAAATCATCAAGATACAAAAGTGCAGAGAGCTCAAATTTTGAGTCTTCACAAGCAGAGAAACTGTATTCTTGTTTAGTTTTCCACTTGTTGCTCTTCCAGAATTGTAATACATGCCAGTGGATACCACAGTCAGCATAACAAGGCAAACCTCACTTTTGCAATTTAGTAAAATTGGGGGTGGGTGGTGGGGTGGGGTAGGGGTGCAGTGGGTGGTTGCGGGGTGGGGAAAAAAAAAAAGATGCTAACCTTAAAAAGGATATATATATTTTATGTTGCTTCATCTGAACTAGGCACCTTCCTGCTATTCCTTGCTATGTATTCAGCAGCAAATGATATTATGTTTGACACATAATAGACAGGAAAAAATGCACAGATGGAAAAGAAATCAAAGGAAGAAAGAAGAAATCAGAAGAGAATGAAAGTAAAGTGAAGTCTTACAAGTTTTCATTGATAAGTTCTGCTCCACCGGTAGATGCAAACCTTTCCCCAACGCCAGAAGGATTGGTTTCAACATAATTTGAAGCATATTGACAGCTGATTGATTCACAACGTTTGATGACTTATCCGACGGAACAGCTCAATTATATGTAACAAAATTAGATCCATACTCTCCTTTCACATCCTGTAATACTCTTAACATGACTACTCTTTTTATCTATGAAAAAGGATACCACTTTTTATTGGTTTTGCAGCGTTCAGTTTCATTGACTCAGCAGTTTAACTTCTACAAGGAGTATCAAACCAAAGTTGTGAATCTAGTAGGACAAGAAAAGGCCAATTCTATATTCTCTGGTGCAATCCATCTCTTAAGTGCAGGGAGTAGTGACTATATTCAGAATTACTACGTCAACCCTCTCATTAACAGAAACTACTCACCTGATCAGTTCTCAGATACGCTCATGAAATCCTACTCTAGTTTTGTTTAGGTATCTTTCTACTCTTAGTACCACAAATACAAAAGTTTTGTAGGTATGGATCTAATTTTGTTACATATAATTACAAGATTGTACTTTTGTCAGCAAAATGCTTTCCCAGTTTCCTGATTGCTATTCTTTCAAAACTTTTACCTGCAAATCCGCACGAGGGTCTTCCCACGAATTGAGTTACTGGCATGTTGGTATTGATTGGCCTACTTGTGCTGTCCAAAATCTCTACAAATTTTGCAAATAACACATTCCAGATTCAAATAACTGATGTTATGAATCATGAGAAAGAATTCCAGATAAAATGCATTCACCCAAATGGATAATGCAGGTAAAAGATTGAAGTGAAAATTAAAATCCCTCTGTTCTTTATTCTTACAACAATTGAAACACAAAAGATGATAAGAAAAATTCCTCTTTTCTGCACATTCTATCCATTTTCTCAGTAACCCAACAGATGCCTTTTCTTTAAAAAAAAAATACGCTTATCTGCCTTCTCTTCAGGGATATTTTCAATCGAGAATTCTTACTCAAAGCCATTACAAGCTCCACCCTGTCCAGACTATCTAGGGACAGATCCTTTTGAAAATCAGCTGTTTCAGTTACCTGCTGAATGGCCATATGAAACTAAAATTAGTTTACCACACTTTCAGATAGGATAAAAGACAGAATTAAAAAAATGTTAATTTCAACCTAAAGCACAGCCCAACAGATAATAACTTACACACCTTCATATTTACCAACTTCAGAAGTAGAAGCACCACAAGATTCACATTTACCAAATTCAAGTGGTAAGCCAAGGAAGGAATTTGCTAGCTGACTCGCATGACTGATTGGACAACCACTAAAAATGTCATAACTAGCTAGCAAATGTCTCAACCCTCAAGCAGTTACATTACACGGTTTCTTAAATTTCAAGACATGAAAATGTCAAGGAGTCTCACCTTCACGACAGGAGAAATGAGGTCCGACGGACTGCTGCTGTTAGCGGTACGAGTCCAAGAAGGGACTGAGTATCCGTCGTAGCTTTACCTTCAACAAAAAGGTGAGCCGCCACCACTCGTAGCTCTGATTCGACTTTGAGAGACAGAGAGGCGTGAGAGAGATGGCTATCGAGAGAAAAGCTTAGATTCGGTTTCGATTAGATGCTGCCACCGCAGAGAGAGATGACCATCGAGACAGAGGAGAAGGTGAGGACGTGAGATGAGATGGAGCTGCGCCATCGCAGCTCGCAGCTCCGATTCGACTTCAAAAGATAGAAGCTTTGATTCGGTTAGATGCTGCCGCCGCAAAGAGAGAGAGGTGATGGAGAGGACTAAGGAGGACGTTAGGTGAGTGAGGCAGAACAAAAAAGGGGTTAGGTTAGGGATTTGGAGTTTCAATTTTGGGGCTTTTTTTAGGATTCCATTCCACAATTCAACGAATGAAATTAGGGAGGGAAAGAAATTAGGGGATTTAGATTGGGTGTGATACAGAGAGGAGAGAGAGAGGAGTGAAGGGGGAAAATTACATTGAATCAGTTTACTGCGGGCCTTTAAAAACCGCCGAATATCTATAGCCTTTCAACTGCGCTCGTGGTGGCCCATCACAGAATTTGATTTTTTACTGCATTTCTTACAACCCGCGGTAAATTGTTGCAGTAAATAGTCCTTTTTCTAATAGTGACGACACGAATTCCACCCTAATCCGTTTTTCTAGAACCAAATCATGGATCGAGCAAATCACTAATTTAAGTTTTTGGGCTTCGTAGTTGACCATATGATTTTGATTGTTTTTTATTACAAGGCTTTAGATTCCTTTTTTTAAACTTTTTTTAAAATAAAAATAAACAAATAATCTTTTATCATGTACTTGACCTAAATTGTTCTTTCGGATAGTATCATGAAAATTGAAAATAAGTTAAATCATTGTATATTTATATTATTTCAATATATATTTATCTTAGTATTTTAATTTCATAATAATTATTTAAATAAATAAGTTAAATCATTGTAGTCTTACATAAATTTTAAAATTAAAATAATTTCATTTATTTTTTAAAGTTTTTAATGTAAAAAATTAAATAAATTATATTATGCAAGAGTACTCTTTTTCATATATTTTTTATTCTTAAGATTCTTTTAAAATATTATTTAATTTACTTAACTTTCAAAATTTTTAAAAATTAATTTATTTATTTCTTTAAATTTTTTATTTTTTAAGTAAATGAATAATGTTCATTTTCCTATTTTAAAATTGACAAGTAAAATTGTATTTTCTTTATTTTGATATTTAGTACTTTATTTTTAATTATAAAAATAAATTCATAACAAAAAATCATTTCGCAACGCGCAATTTGTGCACGTTGCTATATGTTTAATTTTTCGCAACGTGCAGGAAATGCACGTTGCGATAGAGACTTTTAGCAACGTGCTTATGCTGCACGTTGCTGAAAATCATTTTTCGCAACGTGCATTCAATGCACGTTGCGAAAAAATGGCTTTGGCAACGTGCCCTGGGTGCACGTTGCGAAAACCTTGTTGCTATATCCTGTTTTTCTACTAGTGTAGATAGCATGTTTTCCCTTTCTCTAAACTTGTAGTTGCCTGATAAAATTTAAGGAGTTATTATTTACACCCATATTATTATTAATATTTCAATATTCATCTTAATAAAAGCAGAAAAGAAACAAAAACGGTTATTGAAAGCATTAATGTCATTGATGAGTAATTAAGGTAACAATTAACATTATTCAATATGATAATTATATTGCTTAATTTCTTTATCAAACGATATGATATCTTAAATATTTCTATCTAAAAAATGTGTATCTTTATTAATTAAATGTTGATATATATATATATATATATATATATGTACCATCATTTAATTATTATTTTTTAAATCAAGAACTCAGTTAATATATATTGATTAACTAGTCGTAGTCGTCAAATTTTATCAGCTTCGTTCCTGTTAGGTCCACCGATCCTAACAGTTTGTACATATTTGACGGCTCGCAATACTTTTCTCGTTAAAACTCATCCTCAATTAAGTTGATTCTCGTTTTTCATTTCATGTAGGCGTGTCTTTGCGTATAAATGGTTCGTGACGATATCATTTGATTTGAGTTGTCTTGACCAGAACAAATGAACGGTTAACTCCTCCAAAATAATTCTCTTGATAATGATAAACTTAAACCATATCAAAAATTAAATCAAAATTATACTCCTTATCATCTTTAGTTTTGTATATGGTTTAATTTATTTATCTTTTATCGACCTTCGCAAAATGCATGCATGCGTACTCTACAAGGGATTATGATAAAACAAATTTTAAAAAAGAAGTGAAAATGTTACAAGCATATATTTCTTATCTGAAAATGCACGATGTAGAAATTTCAATGATTTACAAGAGATCCATATCGCCGCAGCCACATTGAATCGTCGTTCACACATAGGCACAATCGAGAGAAAAGTCAAAAGACCGAGAGGCGGCTTCAACTGTCAACTAGCGCACTTCTCCACACGGGTGGTCATTGGTTTCATGATATAGATATTTTATCTTCCAATTGGGCGTCTAGCAAATGTCCTCTTGCATGCGCCTACAGTTTATTTATAAATACGCACACAAAAGCAATAACATAGGCATGTTTTTAAGGTGTATCTACATAATTCTAAGTTCTCTCTAAAAGCAATGGAATTTCTCAAGGCTCTCTTTGCTAAACCTTTCTATCATTTTATCCACAAAGACTTCCATGAGATTGTCGCAAGGATGACTCTCGTGGATAAGTTTCTCTTCCTCGTAAAATCTCTACCCATACATCCTCCTCCATATTGTATTACATATACTTAATTAAAGATCATTTTAATTTGTTAACCTCTTTATAGAGGTTTCTTGCAATCTAAATATATATGTAGATTGTTTGCACGTAGTTTTGAAATTCTCTTACATATATTTTTTTTATTGAAATTTTGGTTAGATTAGTAAAAATTATCTTAAAAATCCTCTTGTCTTCGTTAAACTAACGATGGAGGAGGTGAGAGGTATTTTAAACTCATAAGAGGTCAAGGGAGGGTTATAATTACGAACCTTAAAATTAAGCATATATTGCTTTTTCCTTTTTTTCTTTTAGATAGTTAATTAGGTCTAAAATATATTTGTTGATTTTTTTTTGTATTACTATATCCAACTAAATTTCTGATTAAAAATTGTTCTAATGCAGATTGTGCACTCCATTGATAAGTTGGGAATATGGCATCATTTACCAGTGTTCTTAGGTCTATTTTATTTGGGATTACGTCGACACCTTCACCAGGAATACAACTTATTCAATGTTGGCAAAACTCCTGTTGGTGTTCGGTTTAATCCTGCTGATTTTCCTTATAGAACGGCGGATGGAAGATATAATGATCCCTTCAATGGAGGTGCAGGCGGCGAAGGAACTTTCTTCGGAAGGAATATTCTGCCTGTTGATCAGAAAAACAAGGTGGTATCTCTTTTCCTTCTCAGAATGAATCATATAACTATGTTCATAATATTATAGTTAAACAATTACACCAACTACTCCTCCCAATAGATTATTTAATATATGGCAGTTGCTAACGCCACTGATACGCACATTTCACCAACTGCATGACTAAAAAATTTGAGTTCATGTTCAGTAAACTAAAGATGATCCTTAATATTGATGGTGGCAAAGTTTTATACAGCCATGCATGCATGCACTCGGTAATTTAGAAATGATAGAATTTAATAAAGAGATATAGTAGCTAATTGTTATTATTATTAATTTTGGTTACCATCAGATGTCTATATGGTGATTTTCAAAAGTTTGAGAATGGTTAACGAAGATTTTTTGGAACCAATCAGATATGTCTACATATATTTTGGTCAAACCTTGAAGAAGCCAAAATAGAAAACCCTAATGAACGTTATAAATTAATAATGATTAATTAAAGAGTTAGGTTTTAGGTCATTGTAATTTAAATTTTGACATAATTAACCATGCGTTCATCTAATCCAGTTCTATATGACAGAGGGAGGGAACCTACAAGATTTTTTTTTATTAATTACAAGAAAGTTATAGTATTTATTAAAAGTAATGGAATTCTCTTGCTGGAAGCTATTTCTTTTGTAAAGTGTGATGTCCGCCATTCTAACTTGATCTTAATCATGAAATCATGTATTTAGCTACTGAAACCAGATCCAATGGTTATTGCTACAAAACTTTTGGCAAGAAGAAGTTTCAAAGATACAGGAAAGCAGTTCAACATGATAGCAGCATCTTGGATTCAGTTTATGATACACGACTGGGTAGACCACTTGGAGGACACCCAACAGGTTTGTTTTTTATCTTAATATTGTACCCTGTATATTATGAAAGGAAGTAGCTAGATCAATAAATAAATTAATACGCAATCAATTGCTTGGCAATATTATCGCAGATTGAGCTGATTGCACCAAAAGAAGTTGCAAGCAAATGTCCTCTCAATGCTTTCAAGTTCTACAAGACAAAGGAATTTCCAACCGGCTTCTATGAGATCAAAAGCGGCCATTCGAACATCCGTACACCTTGGTGGTGAGAAACTCTTGAATTAAAAAATACAAGGATTTTAATACTAGAAATTTAAATTTGATAAAATTAGTTTATTTCACTGCAGAAAAAGTTAAGGTATAAAACAAACAAAAGGATTTTAATTAACTCATCTAATTTAAGTTCCTGTGAAATTTAAAAGCTAACAATTTGTCCCTGTTAAAAGTAGTTGATTCTATATTATTAATTATTTAACAACTTGGCCGACCTGCTGAAAGTTTTTATATATTATTATTTACTAATTAAAATTGAAATCTAGCTGTTCCATGTCTTTACCTAAAACAAGTACGAATATTTTGAAGGGATGGAAGTGCTATATATGGAAGCAATGCTGAGAGATTGCATAAAGTGAGAACTTTCAAAGACGGGAAGCTTAAAATATCTAAAGATGGCCTTCTTCTCCATGATGAAGCTGGAATTGCTGTGACGGGAGATGTTCGTAATAGTTGGGCAGGTGTATCTACATTACAGGCCCTTTTTGTTCAAGAGCACAATGCAATTTGTGATGCCCTCAAGGTCTACTATATCTTATTAATTAATTACAACTTATTATTGGCTTGCTATGTATGGTTATTGGTTTAGATGAACTTGAATACTTAGTTAACTTAATTATTTATTCGTACTTATATTTGCTTGTAGAATGAATATACGGATTTGGGGGATGAAGAACTTTATCGTCATGCAAGGCTAGTGACTTCAGCTGTGATTGCAAAGGTTCACACCATCGATTGGACGGTGGAACTCCTCAAAACTGATACGCTACTTGCAGGGATGCGTTCCAATTGGTAAACCCTTTTGTAGATATCAATTTTATGTTATGTGATATCTATCAATCTTAAATGTAGAATATATATATATATATATATATCAAATACTTACCTGCTTCTTAACTTTATAATTAAGACACATTTGGATTTCTACGTCTACTGCATTTCAGGTATGGATTATTGGGAAAGAAATTCAAGGACACATTTGGACATGTTGGCGGAGCCATATTAGGAGGTCTAGTTGGTTTAAAGAAGCCTGATAATCACGGTGTCCCGTATTCATTGACTGAGGAGTTTGTTGGCGTCTATCGCATGCACTCACTTCTCCCAGATCACCTTCATCTAAGGAATATCACAGTCCCCCCAGGACCCAACAAGTCTCCTCCGTTGACTGAAAAGTATGTATGCATAGCCTTATAAATTAATCCTCAATATCATCTGGCTTATTTATTTATTTATTTATTTATTTATATATACTTAGTGCTATTATCATTTGGGATTTGATATTCTTCATTACAATTCAATTTTAAAGGGTGTCCATGGAAAATTTGATTGGGCATAAGGGAGAAAAGGCCTTATCAGAAATTGGAATAGTAAAGCAAATGGTCTCAATGGGTCACCAAGCTTGTGGTGCCTTGGAGCTTTGGAACTATCCTCTCTGGCTCAGGAACCTTATACCACAAAATGTGGATGGCACAGACAGGTCTGATCATGTGGACCTACCAGCTCTTGAAGGTATATAATTCATAATACTTTACCATATATCAGCTATTCCTACCCGTCCATTGTATATATGTAATTTATATCGATCTCTGAGCAACTGGGAGCGGTTATTAATTTGGTCCGTGGTGCAGTTTATAGAGACAGGGAGAGAAAAGTGGCGAGGTATAATGAGTTCCGCAGGGCCCTACTTTTGATTCCCATTTCCAAATGGGAAGATCTAACGGATGATGAGAAAGCAATAGAAGTGCTCCATGAAGTTTATGGTGACGATGTTGAAGAGCTTGATCTGCTAGTTGGCCTCATGGCAGAGAAAAAGATTAAGGGTTTCGCCATAAGTGAGACCGCTTTCATAGTTTTTCTAGTGATGGCTTCCAGGTAAATAAAAACAAAAGTACTGCACTAATCGATTTAAACTTTTACCCTACATGCCTCGTACATGCAAATACATATAATTAGAATTAACTCATGACTCATGACTGATCTATATATGATAAGAATTCAGAATATATATATATATATATATGCAACTGATCGTTTAATAACTCTTGAACTTTAAAGTGGGTGCTTGCTCTTGCTCCTCATGCAGGAGACTTGAAGCCGATAGATTCTTTACTAGCAATTATAACGAGGACACGTACACAAAGAAGGGACTGCAGTGGGTGAATACCACAGAGACCCTTAAAGATGTGCTAGACCGCCATTACCCGGAGCTTACAGACAAATGGATGAACTCTACGAGTGCATTTTCTGTTTGGGACTCTGCTCCAAATGCTCACAATCCCATCCCTCTATACCTTCGTGTTCCAAAATGAAGCCAAAAATCAACATATATACAGCTTTAGTGCGATGGTTTAGTTAAGATTATTTTCTGGGGTCTATGCGTGCCGCATGACGCTCTATTTATACTTTGGATAGGCTTATATAAGTATGAAAATGTAATAATTTTAGTGACAATAATAATAAGGGAGATACTTAGGTGAGTTTGTATACCACGTCACTTTACAGATGTGGTATGTCTAACCTATTGTGTCGTATGTATAAAAACATTTACTTCTTTAATTTGTTTTCAGTTATAAAAAAAAGTTGTTTTTGATTTTCTTTCTTTTTTTTTTTTAATCCACATGTTTCATTTTCTTAACCGCACTCGTTGCCCAAGAAATAAATTAATATTAGTTGGGAACTTTGAGGTTATGTCAATGCTCCCTTGTTAACTTAAAAACGAGCAGCACAATTTTCATACAGCCAAGATAGACTGGGGCGTGCAATAGCTAAGCCAATGGACGTCCTCAACCCATCGTTAATTTCCTTGTTTAGTCCAATCTCTGCTCGCACAACATCTTTAAGAAGATAATTACGACGATTCAAGAGCTATAATGAGGTTCAATAATCTTACTATATAAGATTGGTGCATTGCCTAACCTTCTCAAATTTCAGATTTCGTCTATGTAAAGGAAAACTACAATGAAAAGAATAAGAAGTTTTATAAGTATTTTTTTTTTGGATATATTAAGAGGTGCATAAAATGATTTTTTTTTAAAAATAGTGGGTACTTTAAGAAATTAAATGTATCTATTAATTGTTCATGTGTATATAACACTGTGTTCGTTTACGTTTTCAAAGTGTTGTTTTTCACTTCCATTTCTTCAGGAAATGTGAAGCAAGCGTTCGTTTATGTTTTGTAGATTTAAACTCATAAAATTGAAAAACAAAGTAATAATTTAAACTCAAACAAAAGGGAAGAAGAGTAACAGTGCTATTTGGGTGTTTTTCATTCTCTTTCTATTTCTTCTACTCTTCAAAGCACTGGACCAATTTCCTTGTTTAGAATCTCAATGGTGTGTTTTAGGATGTGTTTCATTAGTCAAATAACCATAGTAATTAAAAGAAAGTTGTAGATTAAAAAATTTCATCACGGTGGTGTAGGCGGTGATGCAAATGGCTGTAGTATTTGTCACATGGCCAGTGCGTGCAGTAGAGTGCAGTAGCATCTCTATGAGCATTTATAGTAGAGAAGGATAAGAAAAGGTAGTTGGCTTAAATACAAGACAAACGAGTGACGTGTTATATTTGTTTATAAGAGTAGTGGCGTAAAGAATGGTTTTAGAAGAACCTAGAACTTGATTTTAATATTTTTTAATAATAAATTTTTTTAGAATATAAAATTTTATTATTATAACATCTATTAAAAGTTATATATAAATAAACATATTTTTTGTTTTCATTTTCAAAATTCACTACCAATTCATCCAAACATATATTTTATTTTCATCTTTATAATTTCATTCTCAATATTCATTTCCAAACACTTATTCTTGAAATTATATTATAAATTTCATTTCAGAATTGATTACCAAACATATATCCTCCATTTAAACTTCAAATTCTCAATTTTAAGAATTATTTTTTAAATCATTTTGAAAACAAAAACACAAAATTCAAAAACGAACACATCCTAAATAGTCTCAGTCACAAAGATTATATCAAAGAGTTTAAAATAATATACAGATTTTTAGATATGATATAGATAAAATAAGTTGCGTTATTTTTTTCTTTTTTTTATCTAATATAAGAAATTGTTTAAATTAATGAATTTCTTAAATCCTAATAATATTACTTAATTTAAACCACTTTTATTATAATTAGCACATACTTTTCTTTTAAAATGTATTTGAATTTTGGAAAATACAAAAAATAACAACTTAATATGTATAATTAATATTTAAAATATATAATTAATTAATAGTTAACTTATATTTTTAGCCATTATCTTGTTAAATCCAATTTTTAAGACAAAATTTTAAAAAATCACATTTAACACTGCCAACTAGTTTTTAAGACAATTATAAAAAAAAAACACATTTAATACTGTTAATTACCATTAACTAAAATATAACTGGGGGTAGAACTCTATTTTATTTTTCAACAAATCTTCACAATTTAAAACTATAAAGAATATGTCAACGTAAGTTGAAAATATGTTACAATGTCTTGATGGTTTTAAGAAATAAGGTCGTAAAAATATAACTATTTAAAAGCCTCTTTTTCTAGAAGTGAGTTGTAGAAGCTGCATTGTCCATAATTACACACAAAATATATACTATATAGCTTCTCATGTTTATTTTCAAACCCAAATATTATTTCTCTAGCCTTTGCTGCACGTTAACATCTTCTACTTTTGAATTTTAATGAACCGCCATCATTCACCATCTTATTTGAAACCCTTTCAAACATGCATTTATTTGTATCGTGTTACTATGCTGCGTTGCTTTATACTAGAATTTGACAGACTCGTTGTTGTTTGTGTAACTGAAGCTTGTTGTATACATGCTAAGAGAGTTGAATACATGCGGTAATGGTATGCTACGGGAAATTGATGAATAAAATGGGAAACTGAAAAGAAAGGAATGCTAGCTATATTAAATGTAGGATGGCCCTTCATGACAACAAGGCTACATTCCAACGGTCCTCTTTTGCATTTTTATATTAATAAATTTCCATGCATCTGTTGAGTTGAAGGTCAAACTAATTAATAGAGGTTGCAATTTTTTTTTTTTAAATTTGTTTGATCAGTTGAATTTAATAATTAGTTTGTGATATTGCAAGTAGAATAAAAGTGAAACTCATAATATATATATATATTTTTTCTGTATATGACGATATTCAAAATTTATTTTTATTTAATTGGAAAAATAAAGAATCATGATATATTCACGAAGACTTAATCTTAGAATTATTTTAGCACACCCATAAAAAAATCTTGACTATTACACCCCTAATTTTAAAAGTGATTATGTTTAAGCTAATTAAAGAATAATTAGATTCTCTTAAATGTTATTTAAAGCAATTAAAGAATCATCGTGTTGTTTTCTGGCCTTCTGCAATATTTAAAAAGGAAAAAAGGAAAGAAAATTGTGTTCCGCTTAGAACAATCCTAATTACGTACCATACTCATTTTACATAATTTTCCTAGTAATGATGTAATTGGTGTGAATTATGAAATTTAGAAGAAAAAAAAAAGAACATAACATGATCCAAGATATAATTTGATTCAAAATGTTTTTGGGCGCGAGTGGAGAGTAACCGCAAATTAACCCTTTTGAGTGGCGCAACAATTAGAGTCTTTATTTAAGTTTTGAAAAAAAAAAAAAAAGATTATCATGCACGTGTAATGCGTGTTAATTTGATATATTTCATAGGGTAGGAGTTTAAGAATTTTGTGTTTATACCCATAGAATCCTAATTAGCTCTAATCAATTTTTCTATAGAGTAATTATATTCAACTCTCGCTTTTCATCTCATTAGCCTTCACTTCTTATTTAGTAAGGATATAATCGTAATCTTAAAATACTTTTAAAGAATATTTAATTACAATCAATTTTTAATTATGGATATTCTTATAATAACCTTATTTAAATTATCCTTCTTTTTTAATGGTGTTTCACCTCTTTCCTTTAATTTAACTCTTAATTAAATTTTATTTATTATTAATGGTGTTTGATAATTTTTTTTTTCAATTTTTGCATACAGTTTTATTTCTTAAATTTATACAATTATATCAATGATAGTAAAATAATAATAACAATAATAATAATGATGATGATGATGATGATGATGATTTTAACATTAATAAATTCTTTCTCATATTATTCAATTCTCTACATTAATTCATACCAACAAAATATTCAATAAGATATTTCCTAGTTCAGTGTCTAAAAGGGAGAGAGAAAGAAAGAAAAAGAAAAGATAATTTGGTGTCAATTAGATTTGAGGATGAGATTATATGGTTGGTTGAAATTTAAAGAGAAATGAGATGAATATATTTTAATTAATTTGAGAGAAAAAAATTGAAATTGAAAACAAAGAAGTTGGTGTGGGAGGGAGGTGTTGTTAGAGAGAAACTAGGATGAAGACCACAGATATAGTAGGAGAAAATCACAATTTTGTTAAGTCCACTCACTTTATATTAATTATCTTATTTTTACATTTTTCTTATAATTTTATCCTTTTTTATTTTTGAGGCGAGGGTTAATGAGGCGAGGGTTAATGAGATTGAGAGTGGGGGTTAAATAGAACCACCCTTTCTATATGCATACATAAGAGATTTTTGAATTGGGAATGGTTACCTAAATGTTTAATAGTTTATATTATAACAAGACCCCTCAATTAGCATTTGTTAGACCATCGTTACCCATGGATTTTACAGACAAATCTATAGATCAATAGTGCATCTGTAGATCAATAGCACATTCTTTGTTTGGGTCTCCCTCTCACCTGCAATAGAACCACTCTTTCTTTATACATACATAAGAGATTTTTGAATTTGGAATGGTTATCTTTAATAGTTTATATTATAACAAGACCCCTCAATTAACATTTGTTAGACCATCGTTACCTGCATTTTACAGACAAATCTATAGATCAATAGTGCATCTATAGAGCAATAGCGCATTCTTTGTTTGGGTCTCCCTCTCACCTGCATGTACCTTAATTTGATAGAGGTTGTTTAGTATTATGTAACGTACACTATCTATCGATTCTCTTATATGTGGAAGAGATATTTTACCATAAAATTTTGACATAAATTTATGATCTTTGATCCTCACCAAATCCAATTATTGAGATTGGAAGAAAAAATTTGCTATATGGACTGTCACATCAAATTGTAGAGTTTAGATTATATATAGGTTAATAAATCTAACATTACTAGTATCAAAATATCCATTTCCATATATAACTGGAACTAACTAACTTATTTTGTAATACATTTCCTTTTTTGGGAAAAAAATCATAATATTTTGTATTTTAGATACTCTTTTTCTTTCACAAAACTTTTACTTGTTTAATAAAAATTAGGGCACCCATATTAACTTTCTAGATTTTCTTTCGTATGATTTAAAATAAAGAAACACAATATTATCATCGAAGTGTCATATAGAGACAGATATGTGGCAATAAGGTCAATAATTAACACAATTTAATAAAATAATATTACTTTTTTAATTAGGTGATCTCTCGATTTCTGTTTCACCTAAACTATGTATTTTCTTGTGTCATGACATCTGAGTTTGTAACACTAATTTTCAGACTAAAATAGACTCCATTCAATTAATATTGATTACTAGTTTTTGTTATAAAATAACATGAATTTCCACCAAAAGCAAGTGAGGCGCTAGTTTGACCACCAAATGGTCATACGTGATTGGACCTAGAAGTGGCAAACGCAATTGGCTAAAATTTTTTGTTACGGGATTGGTCCAAGCTCTGCAATTTCTATTGAATCTAATGTCTGCATAATTTCATTTGTTGTTGAGGGTGGCAATTCCTCTATAAATAGCATCTATGCTCTTGTATCCGGTCTCAAACCTCTTCTTATCTAAGCTTTGCCAAATCTTTTGAAGATTTATTGCTATGTATCAGTTGTACGATTGAATGACCAATAGTTGTTTACTTAAATCTCTTATAGTTTAAACACTCTTTTACTAGAGTCATAATTATTTACTTTTCATTTCTTATATTTGTTTACTTCAATCTCTTATAGTTTAAACACTCTTTTACTAGGGTTATAATTGTTTACTTTCCTCTCTTATAATAAATCCCAAAAATCTAGGCTTATGATTATAAGTAAATTTATCATCTAAGATTCTTTATCGTCTTCCTCACGCCTTCTTCACAACCTTTTTCTTTTCGTTTCCTTTATGGGTTTTTAATCTTTATGCCACAAAAAGTATTTTTGTATGTGTATATAAATTCCTAAATTTTTGTTTTGAAAAAACCAGCAAATAACATATCAATGTTGAAGTCTTGTAAATAGACTATTTTATTAGTTGGTTGAAAGATTAATACAATTAGAAGACATTAAAATTGGGTAAACAAAAACTATTATATTTTTTTAATTATTTCTTTAAAAAAATTAAGTAAAGAAATCTCGACCATTCCATTAGACAAGTGACACATGGTAATGGTATTATATCTTTAAAAGATTGCGTAGAGTTTAGACAGAGAGGATCATCATCCATTAGTAATTTGTTTTACCCCGCAAGTAATAAAGATTACTTCCACTTCCTCTCTATTCCGTGTTTCTCTTGCAAACACTTATTTTATTTCCATTAGTTTCTTTGTCTTTATTTCACATGGCCCCCCCAACACCTTGCATGCATTAATCCAATGCCATTTTCCTGTATCACCGAGAGCATACATTATCCACTAATATTTTGCAATTTATAACAGCCAAGTCTCTGCTATGAACTGCCGGATGCAAGTAATATCTAGACCTAATATTTTAAGCCGTTGGATTAATATGAGGACTGAGAATTAGCATACTTTAAAGCATCAGAAGAAAAAGATAATAAATGCTTTCACCTGGTTCGTCTTTCTCCGTGCCAACCTCAAAACAGATCTCTCTTTCATTTCTTCATTGTGCTCTCAAGATCCTTATCTCTTTTTCTTCCCTTTCTCCTTATGATATACTTTTGTTAATACCATATGTTGTTAATCTAGTGGAACTCGATTGCTTTCCTTACCAATGCATTCTGTCTCTAAAAATCATTTGAACATGTATTCGATCGGCTGTCTAAAGAAATAATACAAGTCATGTTAGAGATTAAAAAGAGAAAAACAAAGCCATCATCTTTGATTAAAGAACTGGCGTGAACAAGTGATGAGCCAACATTCTTACTCTCCTATTCCTAAGAAAAAATGACAGTTGCCATGAAAGAACATTTGTTCGTTTCATTTTCCATTGGATCACCTGGAAGTTATTAATGAATTATATGTTTATCAATAGCACTACAAGAACAAAACCCAAGCAAAGTTCACTTGGAAACTGGGTCACAATCAATATTACATACAAAGATTCTTAATGAGATAAAACATTGATCTTTTTACTTTTACATCAGTTGTAATGGTGATTTAATGCTTCGCAAAATGTTTGATTGGAATTTGAAGAGAGGTCCAAAGGGAGACCAGAAGGATGATATGAGATAGAGTGGAAAATCAAAAGTTAAACAGTAAATCCATTTTATCGAGGCAAAGACAATTGATCTGACATCACTTTATTAACTTTTTTGTGTTAACGCTTTAAAGTATGTTAATTCTCAGTCCTGGATAAATCTAACCGACTAAAACTTACAAGATCTGCCCCTATCCTAACTAACACAAACGAATCGAATCGTGCCTAAAATTATACTAAAAAAATTTAATTTTTTTAAAATATACTAATTTATAAAAAATTTAGCAGAGTTTTTTCCGTATTTTAGACTAATTCCCTTTGCCAAGTACACAAAATTCTACACTTCTAAAATATTTATATAACCACTAACTTCTTTTTCCGGACCTTAAGTCCATTTGTTAAAATAATTGTATCTCCAAAACAGTCTTTAGAAGAAAATATGGCCTCCGGCCTCAAATATGATTAATTTCGATTCAAAAAGTTTACAACAAAAATTTTAATATAAGTTTAAAAACTCAAGCATGATTGAGTAAACAAAAATGTCTAAAAGAAACTAAAACAAATCTTTGATACATATACGATATCAAAATATTTACATATGCAAAAAAACCATCTACAATAATACAATAAAATATCAAAAAGAAAGCTCTCAAAACATCATCAAATGGCCAACCTCAAGCAGCTACTAGCGTTCCGACTGAATACTGCAATCTCTTAGGGAAAAAGGGGTTTTTAAAGAAAAGAAAATAGGGTGAGTATAACCTCAGTGAGTGGGATAGAGTCATTAAAATAGATAAAAATTTGCATAAAATAAAATAATATATCATAATAATAAATTAATTAAAAATTATGCTTTACTAACATTAATAAGAAAACTATTTAGAAAAGATACAAAATGAGGAAGCAATTCTTTCAACAATTTCCATGTCTTTCACAAAATCTAAATTTGAATATAAAAATCTTCTAAAGCATTTCTACTTGCATTCAACATGATAAATATATTAAGTTTCTAAATCTCATAAAACTCAGTTCATAATTTAAATTTCTAAGTCATTACAGTTTCACTAATCAAGTACCCAAACTAATCTGACTGATCATGACCTGGCGGGGCTAGGATCGCTCAGGCCAAGATATCACTATACTGATCCTACGCATGCGCAGAGCTGCCCCCAAAGAGCTAAACATCTAGATCACACGGTCCAAAGTCTCTATATGTGCCTGAATGGGTCCCAAAGACCTCTATAATTTTACTATCTGAATAAATTGGGTACTATCTTAGTAAAACATAAAAATTCAATTCTTTACTTTTAAATCTCTAAAACATTAAACAATCATTTCTGATAACTACATAGACAAAATTTGATAAACTATGAAATATGCTTCATACAAGAATAAAAGAATATCTATTTACTAACATAATAAAGTTTTGCTAACAATTATAAAAAATCGAAATTTATAATTTATAGTTCAATTGTTGATAAAAATAATATTTTTCCCACTCACAATTTCGTGGATCAACTTGTGTGGCAACCCCTTCCGCAATCGAATCCCGGTATGTATTAGGAACCGCAGTCTCACCTAAGGGAAAAGCTAAATAAAATTATTTAACAGCACAAAACCCTAGTCTCACCAATAACATACTAATTCTCCTAATTAACTCCATTTCCACACTTCGTAAACAGAGCAATTCTGGTTCTCTGATTTTTAATAATTAATTGACTCATTCAAATGGTCTAATATTTTATAAACATCTTCTACACATACATGTCTAATACCATATAAAATTTCATAGCATTATATGCTCATTAGATACCTCAAATCCTTCATTTTTTCCAGATACACAAATTCTGTAAATTCATTTCCAGAACTGACCTCTCCCTATTCCAAAATACATGATAATTTGTACTAAATTCGTAAATTCACAAAACTCTTCAGTTTTAAACTAAACATATATACAAACTCATATCCCAAATTTCATAATTTTTGAAGACTTCTAGATAACTCAATTAACTTGCCCAAAACTGATTTTCTGCAGAAAAACTGAATTTCCAGTGGTGAACAGTAAACTTCAAAAATTCATAATAAATTGCATACTCCACATTTTTCAGTGAATCCAATTTTAAACAAATCCTTAGGATGTCTATTTTAACATATAAAAATTTCAGAATCATATTAAAATCCAACAGACTGCTATAATTTTTGAAATATATACTGTTCATAGAACCCTAATTTTTCATAATTATCATCAAAACTTCAATTCCTTTAAAATTCAAGAAATTGAAACCTAAATAAGCATGAAAATCTCATTTCTCTCTCTAGTTTCTCTCTCTATTACATCTATAAATATCAAATAACCTCCTCTTAATATTGATTTAGAGATAGAATTAAAATTATATAATCTAATTAAGCTAGGAGATGAATAATTTACCTCAATTTCTACAAATTCTTCTTGAAAATCAAGCCTTCTCTTACCCTTCTCCTTATTCTCTCACGTCTCCCCCTCTGCCTTCCCTTCTAGATTTTTGTTTCTAATAATTCTTAATTATTTATTTATATAATTGCATGAAAAAATGAAAAAAAATGGCTTAAGGGCTGGGCTAAAACATTGGGCTGGTTTGCTAACATAATGGGCTAGGCTTAAGTTAAAAAAAAAAAATTAATGGGCTTTACAATACTACCCCCCTAAAAAAAAATCTCGTCCTCGAAATTACTGACCTGAGAGAAAAAGATGTGGGTATTGAGCTCGTATAACGTCTTCTCGCTCCCACGTAGCTTCTTCCTTCGAGTGATTTCGCCACCATACCTTAACCAAGGAAATAGTCTTGGCACGAAGTACTTGCTGTTTTCATTTTATGATCTCCAATGGTTCTTCTTCAAAAGTCAAGTCTTCTTTTAATTGAATTGGCTGTTGTTGAAGGATATGACTTGGATCATACACGTACTTACGGAGCATAGAGACATAAAACACATTATGTATTTTCGACAACTCTGGAGGCAAAGCTAAACGGTAAGCAATTGTGCCCACACGCTCTATAATCTCGTAAGGCCCAATGTAACGTGGACTTAGTTTCCCACGTTTACCAAAATGAAGCACACCTTTCCAAGGAGATATCTTCAAAAATACTTTATCTCTTACCTGAAACTCTAGATCTCTTTTGCGCTTATCAGCATAACTCTTCTGTCGATCTTGTGCTGCCTTCATCTTGTTTCTAATAATAACTATCTTTTCATTTGTATCCTGTACCAATTCTGGTCCCAATAGTCTCCTCTCACCCACTTCATCCTAACATATTGGTGTTCTACATTTCCTCCCATATAGAGCCTCATAAGTTGCCATTTCAATACTGGACTGGTAATTATTATTATAAGCAAATTCCAATAAAGGCAAATAAACATCCCAATTGCCTTTAAATTCCAAAACACAAGCTCTAAGCATGTCTTCAAGAGTTTGAATGGTACGCTCAGATTGACCATCTGTTTGTGGGTGAAAAGCTGTGCTGAAATTCAATTTTGTGCCTAAAGCTTTTTGCAAGCTAGGCCAAAATCTGAAAGTGAAACGTGGATCTCTATCTAATATTATTGAAACAGGTGCACCATGAAGATGGACTATCTCTGCTATATAAATACTAGCTAGTCTATTCAATGAATAAGTTGCTTTGACAGGTAAAAAGTGTGCAGATTTTGTAAGACGATCTACCACTACCCAAATACCATCATGACCAGCCATAGTATGTGGAAGTCCTACTACAAAATCCATGGTAATGTGTTCCCATTTCCATTCAGGGATAGGAAGTGGTTGAGAGAGTCCTGCAGGTTTATGGTGCTCAGCTTTGATTTGTTGGCAAACTAAACACCGAGACACAAATCCTGCAATATCCCGCTTCATACCTTGCCACCAATAATGTTCTCTCAAATTACGATACATCTTAGTACTTCCTGGATGCATTACATAGGCTGGAAAGTGAGCTTCTTCCATAATCTCTTTCTTTAATTCTTCAATGTTGGGCACACAAAGTCTATTTCCCATAACTAATGCTCCATCATCTCTAACCACAAAGTCTGATCGTAAACCTTTCTTCACTTCTTCTATCAGTTTCATTAACTGAGGATCTTGTACTTGTGCATCTCTAACTTTATTAATTAAAGTAGGTCTAACATGGAAATTGACTAGTAGTACACTTGAGTCATTTATTGTTAGCTCAATTCCCAAAGACCTCAGTTCAATCAATAAAGGTAGATATGTCACCTTCAAATAGGCTATAGAGCTCGAGGACTTTCGGCTGAGTGCATCTGCTACTATATTTGCTTTACCTAGGTGATAGTCAATTGTGCAATCATAATCCTTGATAAGCTCAATCCATCTTCTCTGCCTAAGATTCAATTCTTTTTGAGTGAATAAATACTTGAGGCTCTTGTGATCTATGTAAATTTGACATGTTGCCCCATACAAGTAATGTCGCCAAGTCTTGAGTGCAAATACAATTGCTGCCAATTCTAAATCATGGGTAGGATAATTTTGTTCATGCTTCTTTAGTTGTCTTGAAGCATAAGCTATCACCTTCCCGTATTGCATCAAAACATAACCTAACCCCTGTCTAGAGGCATCACTATAAATCACGAACCCCTCGTTACCGGATGGAAGAGTAAGTATGGGTGCAGAAGTTAATCATGTTTTGAGCTCTTGAAAACACTGCTCACAAGCATCAGTCCACTCAAACTTCACCTCCTTACGAGTCAACCGTGTTAATTGAACAACAATTCTGGAAAAATTCTCAATAATTCTCTTATAATAACCTGCCAAGCCAAGAAAACTTCTGACTTCTGTTATATTAGTTGGTCTCTCCCATTTTATAATAGCTTCTATCTTATGAGGATCTATAGACACCCCTTTAGCTGATATCACATGTCCTAAAAACACAACTTTGTCCAGTCAAAACTGGCATTTGCTGAATTTGGCATAAAGTTGTTTCTCCCTCAAGGTCTGCAAAACTATTTTCAAATGCTCTGTATGCTCCTCCTTGTCTCGCGAATACACCAATATGTCATCAATAAACACGATAACAAAGTGATCCAAATAAGGATGAAATACTCGATTCATGAGGTCCATAAAAGCTGCTAGAGCATTAGTCAACCCAAATGGCATTACAAGAAATTCATAGTGCCCATAACGAGTTCTAAAAGCAGTCTTAGGTACATCGGCCTCTCTAATCTTGAGTTGATGGTAACCTGAGCGCAAATCTATCTTAGAGAAAACCTTTGCACCTTGCAACTGATCAAACAAATCATCAATACGAGGAAGAGGATACTTGTTGCGGATTGTCACCTTGTTCAACTGTCGATAGTCTATGCATAACCGCATCGTTCCATCCTTCTTTTTAACAAACAAGACCGGTGCTCCCCATGGTGAAACACTAGGTCTAATAAACCCCTTATCAACCAGCTCTTGTAATTGAACTTTTAACTCTTTTAACTCTGCTGGAGCCATTCTGTATAGTGCCATGGAAATAGGAGTTGTGCCTAGAGCTAGGTCGATTGTGAATTCAACCTCCCTATCTGGTAGGGGTGTGCAAAAAACCCCGACCCGATCCGGCCCGATCCGACCCGATCGGGTTGGTCGGGTTTTTATCGGGTTGGGGTTTTATTGTAACCCGAATCGGGTTGAAATGGTCGGGTTAAACAGTATCGGGTCGTGCAAACGGGTCGAGATTTTATTACTTAATAAACTAAACCCGATATAACCCGACCCGACCCGATCGGGTTGGTCGGGTTTATATCGGGTCGGCATGAAATTATAACCCGAATCGGGTTAAAAATTTCGGGTTTGCACAGTATCGGGTCGTGATCGGGTTCGGGAAAACCCGACCCGTGTGCACCCCTACTATCTGGTGGTAAGCCGGGTAAATCTTCTGGGAACACATCTGGGAAATCTTGTACAATAGGAATATCTTCTATCTTTGCTTCACCCATTGAAGTGTCAATCACATGAGCTAGGTAGGATGAACATCCCTTTTCAAATAATCGTTTAGCTTCAAGGGTAGATATTATGCAAGTAGAGAGGATTCGTCGATCTCCATAGAAAATAAATTCAGGTGTTTCAGGTTTTCTATACATCACCTCCTTCTTGAAGCAATCTACAGATGCATGGTGAGTTGCAACCCAATCCATTCCCAATATCACATCGAAGTCTCGGATATCTAAAGGAATTAAGTTTGCTAATAGATCATGATTCCCTACCTTCACAACGCAATCCTTAAGAACATTTCCTACCAAGATGGAATCCCCAATAGGTATGGCTACTGCTAAAGTACACTCTAACGGTTTCAAATCTCTATCAGCATACATAGCAAACATACATGAAACAAAGGAATGGGTGGATCCAGGATCAATCAAAATGTGGGCCTCACGACCAAAGATAGTCAACGTACCAGTAACCACCTCTGGCGTAACCTATGCCTGCTGCTGAGTCATGGCAAAAACTCGTGCCTGTCGAACTGGCTGACTACCCTATTGATTATTACTATTTCTTGAGGTATTCGTCTGGTTTCTAACTGAAGAAGTAGATGTCCCGATTTGAAGCCTTCCTGGTCCTCTATCTTTCTGAACAAAACTGCTATCTTGAGTTAAAGTAGGACAAAATTTCTTGATATGTCCTTTCTGACCACAATGATAACAACCAGGTTTACCAAACCGACACTCTCCCTCATGAAGCTTGCCACAAGTCTCACATAATGGGAATGGAGTCATTCTGGATTGATCATCATGTTGTCTGCTCCCCTTTCTACTAATCCGCTGATCTCTAGAATTACTTCCTACAGATTCTTGCATAGCTCCCTGTCTAGAACTTTGTTTTTGCCCCTTTGGTGGACCCTGTCTCTGAGTACTCTTATAACTATCAGAATAAGCTGAATAACTGCCCCCTCTCTTACTTGGTCGGTAGCTACTACTATCAACTGGCCAACTCTGCTGACGTTTATGACTTGAATCAGCTCGGTTAGCATCCCCCAAATTTCTCTCAACTTTCATAGCAGCTTGGACTAACTTACCAAAGTCACCATAATTGTTGGCAGCAAGTACAACTCTGATTTCTCTACGTAATCCTTCTTCAAACTTTTTACACCTTTCCTTCTCATCAGCCACTATAAAAGGAGCAAATCTGGAGAGCTCTAAAAATTTCTTCTCATACTCCTCCACTGATCTGGACCCTTGAACCAGTCTCAAGAACTCACTACGCTTGATATCTTTGTACACAACAGGAAAGTAGTGATCAAAGAACTCCTTTTTGAACAAAGCCCAAGTAATAACTTCCTGTGATGGATGACGACGCTGAACTGACTCCCACCAGTGGTATGCTCCACCCTCCAATAAAAATGTAGCAAAAAGCAACTTCTGCTCATCAATACACCCCATAACTCCAAAGATACGCTCTAGCTTGCTTAACCAAGCCTCTGCACTAGGAGGATCAACATTACCATCAAAGCTTTGACCACCCAACATCCTAACCCGCTCAATAGTGTTCTCTTCCCTAACACGCCCTTGATTTTGAGTAACAGTAGCAACAAGCTGGGCTAGTGCATCTACTGAGTGTATAATGATAGGAGAATCACGACGATTCCTATTCTCATTCCCTCTCGCATTTGACTGTTCTTCCTCTTCACGATTATATTCATTTTCCCCCTCACCTTCATGTGATGGTGGTGGTGGAGAATTTGCAGTTTGGTTCAGTCCGCCCCTACCTCTAGTACGAGATCTGCCTATATGTTGGCTCATGATGATGCCTACAAAATATAACGCTTCTTTTATCATTATAAAACCATGAATATGCAAACATGAGAGAGTTAACAAAAATCTTAAAAAACCACGCTCTTATACCAAGTTGACACGACCCGCCCCTAGCTAACACGGACGAATCGTGCCTAAAACCGTACTAAGAAAATTTAACTTTTTTAAAATATACTAATTTATGAAAAATTTGGCAGAGTTTTCCCTGTATTTTAGACTAACCCCCCTGCCAAGTACACAAAATTCTACACTTCTAAAATATTTATATAACCACTAACTTTCTTTTCCGGACCTTAAGTCCATTTGTTAAAATAATTGTATCTCCAAAATAGTCTTTAGAAGAAAATATGGCCTCCGGCCTCAAATATGATTAATTTCGATTCAAAAAGTTTACAACAAAAATTTTAATATAAGTTTAAAAGCTCAAGCATGATTGAGTAAACAAAAATGTCTAAAAGAAACTAAAACAAATCTTTGATACATATAAGGTATCAAAATATTTACATATGCAAGAAAACCATCTACAATAATACAATAAAATATCAAAAAGAAAGCTCTCAAAACATTATCAAATGGCCAACTTCAAGCAGCTACTGGGGTTCCGACTGAATACTGCAATCTCCTGGAGAAAAAGGGGTTTTTAAAGAAAAGAAAATAGGGTGAGTATAACCTCAGTGAGTGGGATAGAGTCATTAAAATAGATAAAAATTTGCATAAAATAAAATAATATATCATAATAATAAATTAATTAAAAATTATGCTTTACTAACATTAATAAGAAAACTACTTAGAAAAGATACAAAACGAGGAAGCAATTCTTTCAATAATTTCTATGCATTTCACAAAATCTAAATTTGAATATAAAAATCTTCTAAAGCATTTCTACTTGCATTCAACATTCAACATGATAAATATATTAAGTTTCTAAATCTCATAAAACTCATTTCATAATTTAAATTTCTAAGTCATTACAGTTTCACTAATCAAGTACCCAAACTAATCTGACTGATCATGACCTGGCGGGGCTAGGATCGCTCAGGCCAAGATATCACTATACTGATCCTACGCATGCGCAGAGCTGCCCCCAAAGGGCTAAACATCCAGATCACACGGCCCAAAGCCTCTATGTGTGCCTGAATGGGTCCCAAAGACCTCTATAATTTTACTATCTGAATGAATTGGGTACTATCTTAGTAAAACATAAAAATTCAATTCTTTACTTTTAAATCTCTAAAACATTAAACAATCATTTCTGATAACTACATAGACAAAATTTGATAAACTATGAAATATGCTTCATACAAGAATAAAAGAATATCTATTTACTAACATAATAAAGTTTTGCTAACAATTATAAAAAATAGAAATTTATAATTTATAGTTCAATTGTTGGTAAAAATAAATTTTTCCCACTCACAATCTCGTGGATCAACTTGTGTGGCAACCCCTTCCGCAATCGAATCCCGGTATGTATTAGGAACCGCAGTCTCACCTAAGAGAAAAGCCAAATAAAATTCTTTAATAGCACAAAACCCCAGTCTCACTAATAACATACTAATTCTCCTAATTAACTCCATTTCCACACTTCGTAAACAGAGCAATTCTGGTTCTCTGATTTTTAATAATTAATTGACACATTCAAATGGTCTAATATTTTATAAAAATCTTCTACACATATATGTCTAATACCATATAAAATTTTATAGCATTATATGCTCATTAGATACCTCAAATCCTTCATTTTTTTCCAGATACACAAATTCTGTAAATTCATTTCCAGAACTGACCTCTCCCTATTCCAAAATACATGATAATTTGTACTAAATTCGTAAATTCACAAAACTCTCCAGTTTTAAACTAAACATATATACAAACTCATATCCCAAATTTCATAATTTTTGAAGACCTCTAGATAACTCAATTAACTTGCCCAAAACTGATTTTCTACAGAAAAACTGAATTTCCAGTGGTGAACAGTAAACTTCAAAAATTCATAATAAATTGCATACTCCACATTTTTCAGTGAATCCAATTTTAAACAAATCCTTAGAATGTCTATTTTAACATATAAAAATTTCAGAATCAGATTCAAATCCAACAGACTGCTATAATTTTCGAAATCTATACTACTCACAGAACCCTAATTTTCCATAATTATCATCAAAACTTCAATTCCTTCAAAATACAAGAAATTGAAGCCTAAATAAGCATGGAAATCTCATTTCTCTCTCTAGTTTCTCTCTCTATTACATCTTTAAATATCAAATAACCTCCTCCCAATATTGATTTAGAGATAGAATTAAAATTATACAATCTAATTAAGCTAGGAGATGAATAATTTACCTCAATTTCTACAAATTCTTCTTGAAAATCAAGCCTTCTCTTGCCCTTCTCCTTCTTCTCTCACGTCTCCCCCTCTGCCTTCCCTTCTAGATTTTTGTTTCTAATAATTCCTAATTATTTTTTTATATAATTGCATAAAAAAAAAAGAAAAAAAATGGCTTAAGGGCTGGGCTAAAACATTGGGCTGGTTTGCTAACATAATGGGCTAGGCTTAAGTTAAAAAAAAAATTAATGGGCTTTACAAAAACATTAGGTCCGATTATTGCTTATGTACAGGAGTTCGTAGCAGAGATGGATTGTGTGTGTGTTTGTGTGCGTATAACTGTTGGTGTATCATGACCCGTGGTAACTCCATGTATTTGTAACGTATGTTATGAAATTTTATTTTGTCAACTTATAATAAAAATATGTATGTTAATATTTTTTCTAATACTTTTTTGGAAGATTTATTAGAAAAATAAATGATTGATTAATTGATTGATCGATTAATTGAAGTTAACAAAGAAGCTTAATACCCTAATTATCAACTCATTTGTGTAATTAAGATACTTTTGACTTGTGTTCATCTCGATTGCCAATCACATATATATAATTGAGATATTTTTGATAAATACTTATCTTCATTGACAATCACTTATATGATTATAATATATATGCTAATTAATCTTGGTTGGAATATACCTTCCTATATTATGTGATCTTTATCTAAAAATTTCATTTAGACTTTGTCAGCTATAGTAAAGATTGCAATTGTTGTTTTATGTTTTATACGGCTATACTCATAGCTTATTTAGAGGCCACATTCAAGTTATTGGAAGCAAGAGCATGAAGTACAAAATAGAATGTGTTAATCATTTTATCTATCTTTTGTTAAAAGTTGTGAGTTTTGAGTGGGTTAAGATTGTGTATAACTTATATGTATTGAGCATGTATATAGATCTGCTTTGTAGATATTGTTAGATTCATGTGATCTTAAGGGAGTTGAATAATTGCATAAGTTGTAACAACTATATTGGTTACAACTGAGTAAACTGGGTTGGTTAACTAAGCTATATATGTGAAATGCAACATCAAAAGAATGTACAAAAAATTATGATTATGATCAAAATTGATCAAATTAACATAAATTATATTAGTAAATAAGTGAATATTTATTAATATAAAGAATCTTAAATTAAATATAAATATAAATATAATTTTATATTATTATTTTTAATTAAGTTATTATTAACTATTTATACTACAAAAATAAACAATAACGTAAATTTTATTAGTATTTTTAGTTACAGAGAGAAGAGTTCCCGCAGGCAGCAGCCGCCTAGTCACGTACGCATATCGAGGCAAAGACCCGAAGGATTCAACTACCTACCGTAGCGTGGTTTTCATGTTTATTTACACATTTTTTTTTCCATTACTTGGGCGTCCATAGGTACCCCCGTGCATGCCGCTAATATATATATATATATATATATATATATATATATACACGCACACACACACGTGTATGAAAGCAAGATTATTGTGTAAATTTTTAATGAGCATCTAAATTTATAATTTAATGTTCACTGGAGCAATGGGATTTCTAAGCTGGCTTCTCTTCACTAGACCTTTTGCATCATTTAACAATTAAATGTGACATGTTTTTTTAAATATCTAAAAATAAGTATCAAATGAATAACTTAACTTAAATGTGACATGTTTATCTTTATAATGGTGTTCAACCTTAACAATTAAATAATTAAATCAAATTTTCAATTATAATAAATTATGAACATACCTATTATAGAAATACATATTTATTAAAATATGAAAAATATATATGTATATATATTAAATGTAATAATTGATTTACACATTATAAAAATAGAATCCATTAATATGTGAAAAATCTATTATATAATAAAATCGAATGCATAACTATATTTATTGGTTTTACTTAAAAAATGATTATATTAAACAATAGAAAAATTAGAGGTGGAAACTCGCCTGAGAGTGACGTTGTCACCATTGGCAGCCAGATTTATGGCACATCTGGCAACACCATATATGCTATCTATTAGGCTACATAAAAACTTTTTATGACGTTTGGTCGTAAAAAGTCAAGATATATTCGGCTATCAACAATATTTTTGTATTTTCAAGCAAAATGAACACTTAATTAATCATCATATAATTAGATGATTGACTAGAGCTTTAAATGAAGATCATTTTGATTACTATCATGTCACCTAATGTGCAAAATGACCTACAACTAGAAGGTGGTTGGTGGCGGCATGGTTGCCGGTCGATAACATAAATGGGTATCTGATTTTCGTTAATTATATGATTTCAAATATTATATTAAATTGTTTTATCGAAAAATTAAATTAATTGAAAGTCAAATGATAATTTGTTTTAATTTTATGAAAAAGGATGATTATGGTGTTCTCAGACATTTAGATGTTTCAAAGAAAAAAAAGTAAAATATTTTTATTTTACCAATTAAGTCCTTTTTATTTGAAATTAAGTGATTGAGAACCAAAATAAATAAAAATAGTCATTTAAATCACTTAAATCTGATTATGATTAAGTGATATAATCAAATGACACTGCCTTAAAGGTTTATATATTCATTAATAGTTACTATCTATCAACTAATCTTACCTGTCCAATCCATGCGATTTACATCTATGAGCAATTACAAGCGCCTAGCATGCATGATTAATTTTGTCCATGATACATGCAGTTTATCGAGATAGCGAGAGGGAAAAGTTGCGACCTATATATAATGACTTTAGGAGGGCCTTACCATTGATTCCCGTCCCATCTTCAAACGGGAAGATCTAACAGATAAGAAGAAAGCAATAATAGAAGCGCTCCATAAAGTTTATGGTAACGAAATTGTTGAACAGCTTGATCTGCCAGTGGGACTTATGCCAGAGAAAAAGATTTAAGGGCTTTGCCATAAGTGATGAGAGACTGCCTTGTATTTTGTAATATTTCTAACGATGGCTAGTTACCAAGTAAATTAGTTAAAATTACAGCATTAATCCACTCAAGCTTCCATCTTAGATACATGCAATTATTCTGTTAGGACCTTGAAGAATTAATGTCTGTTACCAATGTTGAAACAACTCTAGCTAGTAAACACGTAACAGTAATATGAACATACACCAAAGGAAAGCAAAAAACAGAACATACAAAGTTTAATGTGGTTTGCTCCAAATCTGACCTACACCCACACACTGACAGCTTTGTTACTTCTCTATACAAAAGAAAAGATAGCAATCATACATGTGAACACACCCACACATGAGGACTCACTCAGCAATCATAGTTTCTCCCCTTGAGTCCTACCTGAGTTTTACCTGTCGCAAACTTAATTAATACATTAGTTATATAAAACACAGCAGATAACTATAGCACATAACTGTTAATGACCTCCCGCTATAACTAATATGAAACTGATTTTAAACTACTTTACCTGTGAAGTTTATTGGACCAACTTCACAAATCTCTACCCTGGTGCAAAAAACTTCAACTTTCCACCATGATTGCCTCACTAGCTACCAAGGCAGCATCGTGTCCTTGACCAAGTCCAATTAACGCTTGAACTTTGCTCCAGTGACAACCTTGGTAGTCATGTCACTTAGGATATCCTCTATCACCACTTTGTTTATTGTTATTGTTCCTTTCACTATTAGATCTCTCCCAATAACTATCAGACTAATAATATTGTCGTTAATCATGAACACATAACCTATAAATGACCTTATATTCTCCAGGTCCTCTGCTAAATCAAAATCGATAATCCCCATGATACCATCTTCCTTGTCACTTGACTTCCCGAACTCAAGACCAAACTTTGTTGTATTTCTCATGACTGCTTCCCAATTAGCCATAAACCTGCTAACGAAACTCACTTCATATGCTATGTCAAGTCCGACACATGTTATGCACAAGCGGAAGCGATAACCAACAGAACAACCAAATACACAACCACAACTATGCCAGATAATTGAATATAATATTAACTAAAGAGGCAACCAATCAACCACAATGCAGAAATAGAATACACACCAGGATTTAACGAGGTTCGGTATTAGTACCTACGTCCTCGGCCGCCGCTGAAGAAACTTTCCACTATCTTCAAAGAGAATTACAAATTTTTGAGCCATAATACAAATACCACAACTATTGGGCCAAACTGCAATTACCCAAATAGTTGGGTCAAACTATAATTACCCAAACAATTAGGTAATACTACAAATACCCAAAACAAAGGGAGAAAAAAGCAAATATTACAAACTTTAAGGTCCTTACTGAAAGGCCCTTAAACTATGAGGTCTTGTATGTGAGACCTTACAAATAGAGGGGGGAGGAGGATATTTCACTTGGGACACATAAAAATTTCCCATATGGCTTCCTTTTATAAGGGCCACGTGAGGTCCAATTTTGGAGTCCCACCGATGTGGGATCCTTGTTAATGCATATGAGCCAAAACACCAACAAATCTCCACCTTGGCGAATATGCCAACCCACCACAAAACTCTTCTTTTTCCCATATTCTCTATCACAACTGCAACGCCTCCAAATGCGCCCAATGGCGCGGTCAAACAGGCACAATGTTGATCAAGTCCAAACAATGACTGAACTTGATCACTATCACAACCTTAGTCAACATATCTGCGGGATTCTCGGCAGTCTCAATCTTCTAAAGTAAGATTCTTCCTTCATCAATAATCTCCCGCACAAAATGATACCGAACATCAATATGCTTCGTACGAACATGGAACACTGGATTCTCCGCTAAGTGGATAGCACTCTGACTGTCAAAATAAAGAGTAATCTTCTTCTGCCCAATTCCCAATTCATCCAGCAAACCCTGTAACCAAATAGCTTCCTTCACAGCCTCTGTCATAGCCATAGACTCTGCCTCTGTAGTAGACAAAGCCACTGTAGACTGTAAAGTAGACTTCCAACTCACTGGTGCTCTTGCAAGAGTAAACACATAACCGGTTGTCGACCGATGTTTATTCAAATCACCAGCATAATCTGAATCAACATAACCAGTAGCATACTGACCACATGTATCATCCCTCTCAAGGACTAAGCCAACATCTACGGTTCTCAACAAATACCGTAGAATCCATTTCACTGCTTGCCAATGTCCTTTACCAGGATCATGCATATACTTGCTCACAAATCCAACTGCATGTGAAATGTCGGGTCTCGTACACACCATAGCATACATCAGGCTACCAACTGCATTAGCATACGGAACTCGAGACATGTACTCTCGTTCCTCATCTGTATTAGGAGATAAAGATGCGCTGAGCTTCATATGAGGAGCAAGTAGGGTACCTACAGGTTTTGACTGCTTTGTAATGCCAAACTGCTGTAATACCTTCTGCAGATACTGCTTCTGAGTCAAACAAATCTTGCTTCTCCCTCTATCTCTGCTAATCTTCATGCCAAGAATCTTCTTAGCTTCACCCAAATCTTTCATCTCAAACTCTCGATTCAACTGAGTCTTCAACTTTACAATTTCTTCAACATTCGTCGAAGCTATCAACATATCATCAACATACAAGAGTAGATAAATGAAAGAACCATCACGTAGCCTCCGAAAATATACACAATTATCAAATTTGCTTCTTGTGTACCTCTGACCCATCAAAAACCGATCAAATCGCTTATACCACTGTCTGGGAGATTGCTTCAAACCATAAAGCGATCTTTTCAATTTGTAAACCAAATTTTCCTTACCAGCAACTTTGAATCCCTCTGGCTGAGTCATATAGATTTCCTCTTCCAAGTTACCATGTAAAAATGCAGTTTTTACATCCAATTGGACTAGTTCCATATTCATCTGAGCTACCAAGGCCAACAAAATTCTAATGGAAGAATGTTTCATAACTAGAGAAAATACCTCATTGTAGTCAATTCCTTCCCTCTGAGCGTAGCCTTTAGCCACCAACCTTGCCTTGTAGCGGACGTCATTCTTGTCAGGAAATCCATCTTTCTTTGCATATACCCATTTGCACCCAATTGCCTTTTTACCCTTTGGTAGTTGAGCTCGCTCCCAAGTTTCATTCTTCTGAAGAGACTGCATCTCTTCGCTCATAGCTGTCTTCCACTCATCAAATTTAGAACATCTGACTGCCTCTCTATAAGTGGAAGGAACATCAACATCTACAATTGGAAGTGCATAGGCCACCATATCAGCAAATCGAGTAGGCCTGCGAATCTCACGTCTTGGCCTATTAACTGCAATAGATTCTTTTTGCTGTTGAGGTTCCTGAGTAGAACCCTCTCCATCATCTCTCAAATCTCCCTCTGACAGGAGTACCATTATCTGTCTCAACAGATCTAACTGGGTTCAATGTCGTTGTTTCAAACTCCACCTGCTGCTGAGTATGCTCCACCTGCTGTGGAGTACCATTCACCTTTGTCTGGTTTTCTGATTTCTTCAACATCGAAGACTCATCAAATGTAACATCTCTGCTGGATATAATCTTCCTCGAACTAGGACACCAAAGACGATATCGTTTTACTCCTGAAGCAAATCCCAAGAAAATCGCTTTCTTGGCTCTAGGATCCAGCTTAGATTCTTTCACATGATAATATGCAGTAAAACCAAAAACATGTAAAGAATCATAATCAGAAACAGGTTGTCCAGACCATACCTCCAATAGAGTTCTATCACCAATAGCAGCTGAAGGTAAACGATTAATGAGATGACATGCATAAGTCACAGCCTCAGTCCAAAATTCTTTGCCTAACCCAGCATTAGACAACATGCACCAAACTTTCTCCAGCAATGTCCGGTTCATGCGCTCTGCCACCCCATTCTGCTGTGGTGTACCTCTAACAGTAAAGTGACGTACAATACCTTCATCTTGACATAATTTCAAAAACTGATCACTGCAATACTCACCACCATTATCTGTTCTGAGATGCTTGATCTTCTTGCCAGTCTGTGTCTCAATCATCTTTTTCCACTTAAGGAAAACACGAAGTACATCATCTTTTGATTTCAAACAGTACACCCAAGTTCTTCTAGAAAAGTCATCAACAAAAGTAACAAAGTAGTGCCTACCTCCCATAGATGCGGTTTTAGTAGGTCCCCACACATCTGAGTGAACATAATCAAGAATACCCTTGGTATTATGAATAGCGGTGACAAAATTCACTCTCTTCTGCTTTCCCAGAACACACTGCTCACAGAAATCCAGCTTGCAGGTCTTTGCACCTTTCAATAAGCCTCGTTTCACCAAACTGAATAAGGTTTTCTCACTTGCATGTCCCAAACGCATATGCCACAGTCTTGTAATCTCTGAATCTGTATCATTATCAGAAACCATAGCCGCTGATCCAATAACCGTACTACCATTATAGTAATACAAGTTGTTCCTCCTAGTGCCTTTCAATACCACAAGAGCGCCTGAAGTGACCCTCAAAATACTATCTCGAATAGATATACCACAGCCTTGAGATTCTAAGGCTCCCAAAGAGATGAGATTCTTCTTTAACTTCGGTACATACCGAACATCTGTCAGAACTCTAGTCAGTCCATCATGATTCCTCAATCGGATCGAACCTATCTCAGTAGTATGGCAAATATCATCATTGCCCATATACACAACTCCACAATCAAGCTCTTCAAACTGAAAGAACCAATCCCGATATGGACACATATGATAAGTACAACCCGAATCCATAATCCACTCATCAGAACCGGAGGTGGATGGATGACCAACTAGACATATATCTGAATCACTATCATCCTCACGCTCAACAACACATGCATCAGAAACAGTCTTGCCCTTATCTTTCTTTTTCAACTTAGGACATCTTTCTTCCAATGCCCTTTCTCACGACAAAAGGCACACTCATCTTTTCCTAATCTACCCCTCGACCAAGACTTTCCCCTTTTTCCTAGTTTTCTACTATGACTACGCCCTCTCACTGTCAATGCATCTACTGACTCATCCCTATGTTCCCTTTGATCTTTCTTACGAATTTCATAATTCAACAAAGCAAAACAGACTTCTTCAAAAGACAGTTTATCTTTCCCATGGATAAGAGTAATGCACAAATGATCTAATTCATCCGGAAGTGAGCCAATCAATAGCATAGCCTTAATTTCATCTTTGAAGGTTTCATCTAAGTTTAACAAATCAGCAATTAACTTATTAAACTTATCAATATGAGAACTGATGCTCGTACCTGGTTTCAACTGGAGACGGAACAATCTCTTCAATAGATACAGCCGATTCTCATTGCTTTTCTTCATATATTTGTTTTCCAGTGCCTTCCACAATTTGTTTGCAGATGTCTCCTTAGTGAACGGATACTTTTGTTCTCTACACAAGCAAGAGCGAATCAACCACAAGCTTTTATATTAAGCCTGTCCCAATCTCTTGCACTGATATCTTCTGGTTTTGTTTCTTCCAGAACAATATCCAAATCTTGCTGATACAACCTGTCCAACACCTCACTCTGTCATAAGCCGAAATTATTTCGACCATCAAATTTTTCAACATCTATTTTTGCATTTGTCACAGTCACTGTCTTCTCAGATACAGTAGACGATGAAGCCATTACTACCTCTCACAAATAAGCTCGATACACAAATCACCAATAACCAAGCTCCAAACAAACTATTATATTTAATAACTAGCAATCCAAAAATCAATAGCCCAGAATAGTAGTAAGTGCTTCAATGAAATAGCCACTAACTACCCAAAACCTTCGGCTCTGATACCAATTGTTATGCACAAGCGGAAGCGGTAACCAACAGAACAACCAAATGCACAACCACAACTATGCTAGATAATTGAATATAATAGCGACTAAAGAGGCAACCAATTAACCACAATGCAGAAATAGAAAACACACCAAGATTTAACGAGGTTCGGTATAAGTACCTACGTCCTCGGGCGCCGCTGAAGAAACTTTCCACTATCTTCAAAGAGAATTACAAACTTTTGGGCCACAATACAAATTTCACAACTATTGGGTCAAACTGTAATTATCCAAATAGTTGGGTCAAACTGTAATTACCCAAACAATTGGGTAATACTACAAATACCAAAAATCAAAGAGGGAAAAACAAATATTACAAACTTTAAGGTCCTTATAGAAAGGCCCTTAAACTATGAGGTCTTATTTGCGAGACCTTACAACTTTAGGGGGGTGAAAGATATTTCAATTTGGAACACTAAAAATTTTCCATATGGCTTCCTTTTATAAGGGCCACATGACACCCACATTTCACAACTTACCGATGTGGGATTCTTGATTTTCTTCATATGAGCCAAAACAACACAAACTTGTCCAGTGTTGATTCCGGGATGATTGAGTTACAATGATGAGCGTAAGGAATTGGAGTTGTAGAAGATAAGAAAGTGTTGTAAGAGAAAGCAGTTAACAGAAAGGAGAACATCAAAGTGGAAAGCCATGACAACATTGAAGAAGAAAGTGTAATTGTCACTAATTGGAGAAGTCTTTAAGAGTGTACAATCCTTTTTTATATCAAGATAACATTAACATATCCAATTCTAGTGCGTGGAACTCTCCATCCTGTTACACTCTCAAACAATATTAACTAAAGCAATATTTTATTGAAAAAAAATCATAATAATAATTTTTCTAAGCTTCGTACTGAAGACTTGGTTATTTCTGCAAGATCCAACTAGACACAGAGGACTTATTCTTAATATGATTTTTTTACGGTATAAAATACAGATTTGTGACTCATTAGTCAAATAGTTGATTTTATTTTTACCTTGAAGGATTAAAACAGTTTCATAGGTATCTCGCTTTATTGTGAACAACTTTCAAGAATCAGTAAATCCTCTAGACTGTTTTGTTTTCTTTTCATCCATTGAAGACTGTCTCAGTATCTTTCGTGATAGACAATCCAGGCCGGCTGGCTTGCTGGATGTTCGGAGGCTTGACTATAAAAAAGATGAAGCCGCTGACATAAAAATTGTCCCCAACTCGAATGATATACGGAAAATTGAAAAAATGGACACAATTAGGGATCCTTGATGAAATTTGGACGCATCCTGAAAAATTTTCATGCTATAGAGACTTTCTCGACAAAAAGACTAAAATACCCTTCTGTATTCAATTTATTCCTAAAGCCTTATTTCCCTCTTCTCGAAACCCCTCGCTACACTGGAAACGTGAACCGAGAGAGCATCCTCTGAGGATAGAAGCAAGACGACGCAGAGTGATTTATTTGGTTGTTTTCTGTTTCGTTAGATTTGGGTTAGTTTTTAGGGAATTTGAATTAGAGATTTGAGTTTCCGTAGGATTCGTGAACTTATTCTGTGTTTTTAGAGATAAATCTAGTGTTATTAGGTGATTTTTGTAGTTTGATGTGTATGAAAACTGTGAAAACCGGCGGGCTTGGCGCGAGGTAGACGATGGTCGAGTGTCTGATATCCGACACATGCATCTGACACTCAACAAAATTATTTTCTCTTTCATCAGACATGTCGAGCATCAGCTATCCGACACATCCTTGTGAAAACAATTTGTCGAGTGTCGGATACATCATCGAAGAGTTTACAGTGTCGGATTCTTCATCCGACACTCGGGATGTGTCGGATAGCCGACGCTCGACATGTCTAATGAAAGAGAAAACAATTTTGTCGAGTGTCAGATGCAAAATCTGACACTGTAATAAACTCTTCAGATGATGTATCCGACACTCGACAAAATTGTTTTCACTATCATCCGACATGTCAAGGATGTGTCGGATATCAACACTCGACCATCGTCTACCTCGCGACCAAGCCCGTTGATTTCCATAGTTTTCATACACATCAAACCACAAAAATCACCTAATAACACTAGATTTATCCCTAAAAACACAAAATAAGTTCACAAATCCGACGGAAACTCAAATATCTAATTCAAATTCCCTAAAAACTAACCCAAATTTAACGAAACAGAAAACAGAAAACAAACAAATAAATCACTCTGTGTCGTCTTGCTTCTATCCTCAGAGGATGCTCATCTCGGTTTACGTTTCGAGTGTAGTCAAGGGGTTTCAGAAATGAAGAGTCGAGGGGTATTGGAAGCTAAACAACAACAAACGGTTATGAAAATAAGACACGGTTATGGAAATAGGAAGAGGTAAGTGAAGAAAAGAGGGAAATAAAGAATTTAGGAATAAATTGAATTTTAAAGGGTATTTGAGTCTTTTTGTCAAGAAAGTGTCTATAGCATGAAAATTTTTCAGGATGCGTCCAAATTTCATCAAAGGTCCCTAATTATGTTTATTTTGTCAATTTTCCTAATGATATTCTAAAAATCAAACGGCAGAGACTTGGAATGACAACCAAATTATTAAGGCCCGTTTGGTATGTGATACAGTATAGCATTGGACAACATAAATTGCTTAGCCCGTATTCGGCGGCTCATTTGTATGGGACAGAATTGCATTAACGCTCCATCATATTGGCACTGTTTTACCAAAAATAAACCCACTCCCACCACGTGATAATTTTTTAATAATATATAAAAAGTGACTATTTATTAATTAAATAATTTATATTATTTAATTATGTTTTAAATTATTTAAATTTATTTAGTATTAGTACTTGAATTTATTTTTATTTAAAATTTTGCACAGTCTAATATTAAAGCAAAGACGATATAATATTATATATTATCAATCTTATTGTATCTTATCTAATACCATCCTATTCGGACATATTAATACATGTGCACTAAACTTATCCTAAAAAACAAGGACAACACATGTTTGTTTATTATAATTTGTATTTAAATGAGGACTCTACTATGAAGTATATGATGGTTTATATCGATTCGAAATGTAATTGTGGATATTGATTTGGGCAAGTTCTTCGTTTTGAACGAGAGGGTGCTGATATGACATGAGAAATTGTTGACACCAAATTTTGTCCCTAACGTAACGCTGATGTTGAAGTAAACGCTTTCGGACTACATAAATGAGAGCGTATCATACACTTAGGTATAAAGTGAAGTATGGTAATCACCACACATTTACTAAATCACATATTACAGAAATTCTCTGCCCACCCCACCCACAGTTAGTGTTAAACCAACCACTCACCTCAACCAACCTATTGCTGGCGATAGTTTCACTTGCTATGTGTATTTGTAACCTTAGCTATCTCAAACTACCATGCGCTGAATAATTAACTTTTAACTTTAATAACGCCATTCATATGTACACTGTACAGGTATCCCAATTTATATATATGCAAGACACCCTGCATATATAAACTTAGGTGCATTCCCTATTTAAATCTAAACTGTTCATTACAGAATTGAAAACCTAACTTGAATTAACGCCATAGTTAAATAACGCGGGTGTCAAGTCTTAAAATTGGCATTTCCAGGAGAAACCTCTATACTGCAGCCTTAGGTATATTAGCAACTCTGGGTATCCCCCTGGTTGAGAAAGGAATTTCTCACAGCTCGTAGCTCCAACTTTTGAAAGTTCTTCTATAACCACATGAAGATACCCAACCAAAGAGTTCCTAAAGTCTAAATCGCTTTGAATGGCCTTTGCGACTCCTATTAACCTTCTGCATGCACACCACCTTTGACCAGATATCCCACTTGAGCACCATCCATATATGCTTTGCATGCATTAAGAATGTCATGAGCATGCATGTAAAAGTGGCCTGGCCACCACAAAATTTTTGAAATGCTGCATCCAAACAAGACTCAAAGCGTTTAAATTTTCAATACAGAAAAAGGGACGAAAAGGCAAGGAGACACGTGGTATTGGATCCCAATCTCGAACGCACAGAACTGGGGATACAAAATCAGAGGATTAAAAATCTTTCTAGTATTACTGCAAAATAGCAAGAAGTTAGGGAAGGGAGTCCAGATTTAACAAGAAGGGAGTTTATGAGCTTATAAGTCACTTAATAATCTGATACTTAATCGGATACTTAGTTAATGTAGCATCGTAACATATCATCGCGCTTTCGATACTGTATCCATGGCAAGCCCACTATAGCATTTCCAAGTCGCCCCTTCGACAAGATTGACTTGTTAGAGAATGGAGTCCATAGGCTTATAAGCTATTCACTAATCCTATACTTAATTAATATGGGATCACAACATGCCACCACACTTTCGACACTGAAATCCATGGCAAGCCTACCCTGGCCTTTCCGAGTCACTCCTTCTACGAGGTCGTCTGGCTCTGATACCATTTTTTATAGACTCAGAGATAGAACTTACCCTTCAAATCATCTTGTAAGGAGAGAGAGCACATAAATTTATAAGCCATCCACTAATCTCATACTTAGTTAATGTGAGATCATAACATTATGAAAGCATAAAGATGGTTAGAGGTCAAACATTAAGCAAAATTGTAATAATAGTTTTTGCAAATGATTTTTTCTTTCTTATACGAGAAAAGTACTCGCACAGTAAATGTTCACAAGGGAGGACACCAGGAATTGGCATGAAACAACAGCTATCTAGAGAATCATTTATTACCATCTGCGGCAGCCCTGAGCAGCTTGGAATAGTTGAAAAACACCATTGTAAGTGCTAGATTTCTCGGGCAATTACGATTCACTGGCAACAGGAACCTTTTCGTACTCTTCATCCTCTCTAAATCTCCCGGGAATAATACAGCGACCTCCAAACCTTTGCTGCAGGTAAATGATTGCTGCCAACATCAAGCCCACTAAAGGAATAATAACATCCCCAGCAGTAGAGTAAAAATCTGCATTCGGAACAGCATAAATATATGATCCAAAAGGATTGTAGCTTTGAGTCCTGTAAAGATCATATGCATGCGGCAGCAATCGGACAAAAGTGATTCCAATGTAGAATGAACATGACAAGGCATTCTCTTTTGAGTTCCCGAATCCATTGAGCAGGATTTGAGGCAAAAGAAATCCGTCCAGTACCAAACCTGCATAAGATGTCAAGTCCTCCCAGAGAGAATGTTGTGCGTGTAGGTGAAAGGAATATGACACAACACCATGTCTGTGCTTCCTCCAGCTAAATACCAAAACTAACAAGGCCCCAGCTGCATATAATGGCAAAGACACCAACAGAGTCGACTTTTCAGCAAACCACAAGTCCTTCTGGTCTGAATCAACCTGTTTTGAAGACCACAATAGCTGTAGAAGGCGGACTTCCATTAAGAAAGCTACCATAGTTATCATCCTTAAAAGCACCTCATTCACTTCAAGCCGTCCACCGCTACGAAGCAAAACATTTTGCCGTTCACGGTTTTTCAAGAACATGGCTTCAAAGTTTATCATGAGAGGTATCATGTGGCCCAAAGTAAGAATCAAAAGCATAGCAATTGAAATGAAGGGAAGCACATCAGGATGCCTTTTCACATGGAAGAGCTGCAACCCCACGAAGACACATGCGAGTGTGTTGGTTATAACAGCCATGACAATCTCCAGATCCATCCTGGAAATGGACTCTCTTACTACAGCTTCAGTATAAGAAACTGATGACACAAGCAGTGGTTCAAAATATAGAGGGTCTGATTTGACTCGGGTGCTTTTGATGCTGCCCTTTATACGACCTTCATTCGTCCTCGGATGTGACGGAGGAAGTTGGAAATTGATCAGAATTTCACAGTCCATAGAGTCGTTTAAGAATGATTGATTCTTGGAAATGACATGTTTACACCCTACCATGCATAACTGTCCTGATTGTGCATCATAAATTCCTTCAGCAATAATCTCCAGTTTCTCGCGATTTCTTGGAGATCTAACAAAAGGATAAACCATACCAAATAAACTTTCTCCGGGTTGGATTCTTATGCTAATTTTGTAGCTGATATTGACTGGAACATTATCTCTTAACTTTGCTTGAAGTTCAGATTTCGAAGTCCTCACACCCAAGGTAATTTTTGAATTCCAATACTGCTCATTAAACTGATCGCCAACATAAAGGGGAGTTGCATAACCCCATGTACCGTTTCCTTTAGATCCTCTAACTCGGATATCAAATTTCATGTCACGAGAATACACATTTGGGTATCTCACCCCCTTGTGTTTTTTCGGCTTCCCTTCCAGCCAGCATGAGCTTCTAACTCTGTTCATTTCTGTGTACTCATATTTGAAATTTTGAAACGTCCCAAAAGAATCGTCAGAACTTCGGAACAGGATATTATTAAAGTAACCTGAATCATTGACAGCTTTTTTGCTCCAAATTTGCCCCACGACCCTACTGGTCTCTCTGAGAGACCAGATTGCAGGAAAACTCAAGCTCAGCCTTGTAGTACAATCCCCAACTTGAGCATCAACCAAAGGTCCTGTAGCATTCAAAAATTGGCAAGCAACAATGTGTAGCCGATTCATTTTGTCGTCCCACATTCCTTCACCAACTAATGTTGTGTTGGAACTGAAACGCTGGTAAAATCCAACATAGCTACTCTTAGGAAATTGTATCAGGACTCGCAACTTTTTCCCCCCCTCCAAGCACGCAATTTGTTTAAAGGAAACAACAGTGGGAAAATATCCAACAGCCACTCCGAAAGGACCACAGGATTTTTCAGAACCGCAATCACTAGTGTAGTCCAGATCATATTGATTTACTGCCCTTGAAAAAATTAATGAACAGAAAATTGATATGGGCAGTGAACTAATTGGTAAACTCTTCACACAGTCATTTCCACCCGAAAAATCCTCACTAGATTTTGAAACCAAATTATACTCATAATTCATTGTTGGAAGAACCATGATGGAAATTGGTTCAAAGTAACTCAAATCGGTAGTAGAACTTAAAACTTTCTAATGTTCCACTAATCAAAGAAGTTATACTGCTCGAATTCATGAGATTACTGAGCTTAAGGACAGCATCAAGGCTGAGCCTCTTACCTTTTCTGATGTTGATAAAACTTGTTCCCACCATACAAAGGTGGCCAGAAGATTCTGACCAGAACCCACGTAGCCTGAAACTTGTTGAACTTCTGCGAGGAATTGCAGGCCTATATTCAGAGACGGCCTCAGTCCCGGAATAATATGATTTCGTACCTGAAACACTACTTGCCGCATAATAGTAAGTGCTTTGGCTTTCGAAAACCAGAGTTCCTTCAATACCAAACACCCGATCCTTCTCAGTTCTATAAACATTCCAGCTCCGAAAACTTAGAGAGTTTGAGTTCCCATATGGGTTTTGAGACAGAATTCCACTGCCACCATCATAATAGCCAATTTGGAGACTAGTAAATGGAGACAAGGCAGGTTCAAACTTGTCCAGGGTCGATTCAGGGACGATCGAGTTACAATGATCAGCATAGGAGATTTGAGTTGCAGAAGATAAGAATGAGTTGGAAGAGAAAGCGGTTAACAGAATGGAGATATTCAAAATGTAGAGCCATGACGATATTGAAGAATTCATGATTGAAGAAGAAAGTGTAATCGCCTCTGATCAGTGAAGTCTACAGTCTGCAATTTTTTGTTATACCAAGATAACATTCACATATCCAATTCTAGTGCATGGAACACTCCGTCTTGTTACACTCTCGGACAATATTAAACAAGCAAAATTGTAGGGAAAATAATAAAAATAATTTTTAATTTTTTTTAAGCTTCAAATTGGATAGGACAACCTAAGCTTCATACTAAAGACTCGGTTATTTCCACAAGATCCAGCCAGATGGAGAAGATTTATTCTTAGTAATACGATACATTTACAGTAAAAAGCAGAGACTCGTGACTAATTAATCAAATAGTTTATGATTTTACTTTAAAATATTAAAGACAGTTTGAGAGGCATTTGGCTTGTTATTGAAAAGAGCTTCCTAGACATGGTATACCCTCTAGACTACTGTTTCGTTGTCACCCACTGAGGACTCTCAAATCTTTCATGACGGACAAGCCAGGCCGGCTGGCTTGGATGTTGGGAGGCTAGACATACAAAAATAAATAAATAAATAAAGCCTCTTCTAATGGCTTGAAATAAAATAGTACTAGCTCGAATTTTATCTAAGTCAAACAGAGACTTGGAAAATGAAACAAAACGTCAATGATTATATAGTCCAAAAGCGTTGTCTTTATCATCATGTGTTATCGTAGGGACAAAATTTGGTATCAATCATTGACTCATTTACTTGTCATATTAGCACCCTCGTTCAAAACAAAGAACTTTTCTATGTCAATATCCACCATAAGATTTCGAATCCATATAAGGCCATCCTATTGCCTAATACCATGGTAGAATCCTCCATTCAACACAAATTGCAATAAAAGAACACAAATTATCCTTGCTCTCAATTTTTCAAACTGCGTCGTTTTGCTAGTAGAAACCATTTCCTTGGCATGACCGTATGACTAAATAAACTGAATGTCAGTCAAAGTGCAACTATAGTCGGCATATGTTTCACTTGCTATGAATATCCGTAACGTGAATTATCTCAAGCTACCATAAAAAAAGAAACAAAAATACGACAAAACTTTGTATAAACTTTGACACCATCCTAACTGTGTGCTGAATAATTAACTTTCAACTCTAATAACCCCATCCATATTTACACTGTACAGGTATCCCAAGTTATACATGTAAGGCACCCTCCTACATATATAAACTGATGTCCCGTCACAATTTAAATCTAAACTGTTCATTATAAAATCAAAAACCTAACTTGATTTGAACGTCATAGTTAAATAATGCTTCTGTCAAGTCTCAAAATTAGCATTTTCAGGAGAAACCTCTATATCGCAGCCTTAGGTATATTACCAACTCCGGGGATCACCCTGTTTGGTTGAGAAAGGAATTTCTCACAGTCCTTGGCTCCAATTTTTGAAAGTTCTTCTACAACCACATGAAGATACCCGGCCAAAGAGTCTCTAAATTGCTTTGAATGGCCTTTGCGACTCTTATTAACCTTCTGCACGCCACCTTTGACCAAACATCCCACTTGAGCACCATCCATGTATGCTTTGCATGCATTAAGAATATCATGAGCATGCATGTAGAAATGGCCCACGACAAAGTCTCTGAAATGCTGCATCCAAGCAAGACTCAACATTTAAATTTTAAATGTAAGAAAAAAGGATGAAAAAGCAAGGAGACATGTAATTGGATGCCAATCTAGAACACACACAACTGGGGATAGAAAATCAGGCAAGACACAGAATTAACAACCTTCATATTACTTCATCCGTAGCTACTCAACCAAAATGAAGATAAAAGCTAGTAATGAAAAACTTAACTTTTCTAAGGAAAAGTATCAGATTTGAAAGCCAAAAACTTAATTCATAGATCACATGATAAAAAAATAAATTAAAAAAAGGTGCTTTGTTAATATATAAAGTGTTTATAGTAGTTAAGGTAATTAATAAAGATTGATTCTACATTTATTACACTTTATTCAGCCGAGGGGCATTAGTTTATCATTCATATAGTTCACAATTTTAGCTGTCATTGTCCTCCATGCATGTGAGCTTTTTCTGAGTCATTGCTGAGACACCAATCATGCTTAGGACAGTAAATTACAAATATGAATATAAAACAAAATTGAGAATTATAGGAACATAAGTGCCTTCCAATCTCCACAGTGGCAAAAGCTTACAATTTCAACTTCCTAATCCACACTAACCACAAAATTATGCTCTTAAATATTATTGGCTTAAAAGGTCTCATTCTTGTAGGCATCACTTTCCCATGCATAACACTTGAAGCTTTAAAAGAAAGATTAATTAATTAATTATAAACTTTTTAGAAAGAAATAATGTTTACAGAGCATAGAACTTTGCAACACATGTATTGGGTTCCAATGCCTGAGAAAAGAAACATGCAGTCAATACAAGCTCAGATATCTGTATGTGGCTTACTATCAACTTAATTTTGGAGTCATTAAAAATTCATGATGAAATGCTAAATAGGAATTATCATTATTATACCGTAAATATATCATAAGCTGCACAGAATAATACACTTTCTAGGTAGGACTTTAGAGATTTGCTACTAGAAGTATTACTTATATCTCCTACATCAGATCAGACAATCAAACACTTAGCTATTTGCATGAATTGATGGACAGTGAAAATAAGCCTTTAGCTGGGATATATTTTCTAAAAAGTTCCATCAAAGAAAATGTATCCATTAACCACAATCTTATGATGGAAATATCAATGCCACATTCAAAGATCCACAAATAATGACCAGAACAACATACCTTCGGAGGCCTCTTCATTGTGTACACCATTGTCTTCAGTGATAAGATAAATGTATTCTCATTGTACTTTTGGGACTCAATTTCACCATTTGGTGTGCCATTCATACATGCCCACCCAGGCTCATTAAAATAAGGCTTTTCGTTCAAGATCAATGCTTGTATAGAGACCAGAACTTGTAACATCGTCGACACAGAAGGGATCCACTTCTCATTCTTGTCTCCAGACCAGGTGTTAAGAAGACTAAGGCATACTTTCCCACACCCATACAGATTTGGATTGAGCCGAAGTCCACCAGAGTGATAGTAGACAAGCTGGCAAAATCAAAATTCTTGTCATCATATATAAAAATGTCCCACCGATTTAAAATAACCCAAACCATAAAAATATAAAATATATATTAAAAATTAAAAGCCACAGTAACATACCGGTGGTACATTGGGATAGCCACCAGGGAAGAAAACATCAAAGAAAAAGAGACCATCATGGTAAGGAGTACCGTCTGCTCCTACTATTACAGCCCTCAAAATATCCATCCTTGATTCATACACCCTAACAAATATTGTATCTGTTGAAGAACATTATTGCAACAAAAAATAAGTGAAGGACAATATTATGTGGAAATTTGAGCAGAGAATAATTCCGCATCAGCAAAGTTTGAATAACTGTTTACAACTCCATTACAGGTATGTTTTGATTTTAAGACTGAGAGTAATTGAATTTGTATCTTATTTAATTTTTTTTCATTTTTTTGTATTTTATTATGTTTTCTTAAATGATAATGGGTTGGGTTATCCTGGAGTATTGGATTGTTGGGCTCTTAAGAATTGGAACGGTTCAGCTGTAATTTTTTTTTCTAATTTTTTTCATTTATCTAATTATAAAATCATATTAAACAATAAAATGTTAAATCCTGAGGAATTCTCCAACCCAGCTTCGTAACGCTGCAGGTGAATCTGGGCTGGGGCCATTGGTCATCCATACATTTACCATGGTTTTACTGTTGCACCCACAAACTATAATTTCCACTTTAAATACAACCATGTCACAGCTCCAATAATAAAGAAATTAATTAACAGGTTTGATCATGAATAACAAGAACGCTTGGGGTGTTCTGAGATCGGTATTTAGAGAATGCGATTGCTTTGTAATTGCTGGCAGATGAGGACAGACGTGGTCTTGTAGACCACATTGGTTTTTTCTTGTGAATCTTCATTAATAGAAGTTTTTGTTTCTCATCAATAAATTATGAAGAACAAAAACACAAAGCATGAAAACTTACCTGAGATATTATATCTATGACATTAAAGAACAAGAACACAAAAATCACCAAAACTTACCCGGTAAATCATTCTCCAAGATTTTCCACTCCTCCTGGATTCGCTTCACCCAATTTTTTGAAGGCTGTCAGAAAGATGGGGAACAGAGACAAAAATATACAGATTAAAAAAATTAAAATACTAACAAATATCAGTATTACCATAAAGATGTGAAGTGCATCTTACAAAGCTAGTCACCTGCTTCATTGAAGAAGACTTAGAAGCATAGTGATGGTCAGAATGATCTTCAACAGTATCAAACCGTTTAAAACTTTTGAACTTTCTCAAAATTTCATTGTCATCTACACTTATGTTATTCCTGGCACCATCTTGACTTGGAGTGATATCTGAAGACTCTTCTGGAGGGATATGCACATCATCAAATGGATCATAAAAATTTGGATGACTTGCATAGTTAACAAAAGTTGAATTCAGTTCAGGTTTCAAAGGCCCATGCCACCAAGAAATGGATGGTTCTACCGCAGAAGGAAAATTAAATGCATCCTTATGCGCCGGTGGAACAGAATAGAATAAACTACTAGTACCAACTTGCTCCTGTAGCGGGGCAAGATTACCATGCATCCATAAAGATAAATCACCTCCAGCAGAACCAACCGGATTATCGTGCTGGTAGTATTGGCCATGCTGGGTAGAATTTGATAATAAGCTATCCAATGAGAAATACTGAGCACTGGGTATATCTTGCAAAGCAGCTGAGTTCTTACTATGGGAAGATTGTTGAGGTAATGCAGATGAAGAGATATCCATGTCAGAAGAGTGACCCAAAACATTCACTGGGTTCTGCAAATTTGAACCACTAACAGAAGGAGGCTTAACGTATGATGAATTGCTTCCATTAACTGTCTTATTTTTCCTAAATGCGGGATCTGACAACCATGGCACAGGTGCCTCCACTCCAGCAGGAATATTCACACTATCAAAATATGCTTGCAAAAATGCACAATCATCAATATCCATAAAATTATCCTCGAGATCGCCATACTGATCATCATAACTATCAAGGTTGATCACATCATGCGAACCTGAGGCAGAACTCATAGGAGACTCCTGGGGAAAAATTTAAGAACTAAGGATAACAGTAATGACAAAGATAAGGAAGTAAAAACTTTTGAACTCCGGCACATGTCACCTGTATTAGACATCAAATGCACCAAATGGCAATAGTAAAATAGAAAACAATCAAGATGTAGTATGTAATTAAGGCATAAACTTTTTATTTTAATAAACTAAAGGAAGTCATACCTTAGGTTCATAAGTACTAGAACCATCAGGAATAAATTTTATTTCCTTCCCTTTGTTCCTCGTCTCAGCTTTCTCATCAAGTACAATAACATCACCAGGATCTTCATCGCTCTCAATATCAATTACTTCGTAAACAACAACCTACAAGAAAATGACTTATATTAAAATTCAGCAAAACAGACAAATTAAACAACTTGAACTCACGAAAGACGTTTCCTCCACCTAATCTCAATACAAATGCACCACATTAAACACGCACAGCTCCATATACACAAGCGGCATAGATACAAATGCACCATATAAGCATGAATTCGTTACCTATACTTCACCAACCATAACTAAAATCCCTATAGCAAGCTTTTCAAAACTCACAGTTTGAAAATAAGTCTCGATTTCAGTATATATTCTATATTTCTTGAAATACTCTTCAGACACTCCAATTAAACCATAGTCATGTAAAAAACTCTCACTTCTATTATCCAAACATACATCAGCTCTGTAAATTCTAATAAAATAATAATAAAATAATAATTGATACAAGACTACTCTATCCAAACAAATTTCCAAAACTACCATCAAAACAAAAGAATCAACTTGATCAACGAGGCAAAACGACGACGTGAACAGCAACAGCAGCAGCCAGCAACAACACGAAGAAGTAAGAACTCGAATAGCAAAATCAAAATAAAAAATTTAATCAGAAAAATAAAAAAGTTACCTGTTTTTGTTTAGACATTTTCCGAGTCTCGAAAATCGGAGGAGGCGGAATTTCGGTGACTTCGGAGTCCATAACGGACGAACTGCCCCCGGAGAACACTCGCTTCCTGTTTTGTTTAATCACTAAGAAAACGAGAGAAGACCAAACAGAAATTTCAACGACGTTTTTACTTACAATGACCTGGATGAATTCTCAGTAATAAATTGCGCAGCCACCGGCGGCGGCTCCATGGTAGGCTGATCGGCTCTTAGTCGAATCCAAATGGATGACGCTGATCGACAGCTCCGTTTAGCAGCGGCTTAGCGGCTCGCTTTCAAAATTAAAATATTCGATCGGCCTCGTCTAGTCTAGCTCCCTCAAAGCCAGAAGGTAAAAGTGTTTGTGCGAGTGCGAGTGCGCGTGTTAGTGTGTTTGGAGACTTCGCGGCTTCGCGCCTAGTTTAGCAGATCAACATAGAACCCGATGAAGCGGAACTCTACAGTATATTCTTTTGGTACAATTACCATTTTACCACTCCATTAAATATACTCATTTTAGACGACTTGACTTCTCTTGTCTACATTCGATTAACTTTCAGTTACATAGTGTAGCCAATCACCTTCTGCCACGTCGTCACTCTTCTACGATAATAGAGTTTCATTCGATGCTTTATTCTGCCTTTACATGGATGTCTTTTGAATAATATCTGATTATTTATTTGAAGAGGCTTACAAATTTGGTAATTTAATTGGAAATAAAAGATAATTGTATCGTTTCCAAAATTTTAATTAATTTCCTGTTGAATCTGAATATATATTAATTATTATTTAATGTAAAAATAAGTTTTCCTTGCTCATGCGTTTGTCATGATATTTTTATTTTTGGATAAATAAATAGTATCATTAGTTTTCTATCCTATCTTCAATTTGAAAGTTCATAAAAAATTAAGATAATTATAAAAGATTTTTTATTGCTTGAATTAGGTGGACATACTTTTGCTCACGAGCCAAAACTAATTAAATCATACTCAAGATTAGATAGTAATTAAATCCTAAGAGGCAGAATTATGCGATTAGGACCCAGAGGGTTTGGTGATTGATTTGCGTTTGAATGATTTCGTGGCAATATCTGGTACAGAGGCGAGGAGTAACTTCGAGTGAATTTGGTTGTAGAGGAGTGAGGCCCTTCAACTTCATTAAGAAGGTTTGGTGACTTTTAGACAGAGGAATGTTGAGTAGGCGTGTGGAGTCTGAGCCGTTCACAAAACGGTCCACGCATGAAAAGTCTGAGACGTAGGGACACACTATTGGAGCCACGTTAGCTTATTGTAGTTCCCCCTTGTGCATCAAGCCATCTGTATCCCAACACAAGTGAAATACACTTTTTTATAGATAACAGTAAAAATTGAAAAATATCTCAAAATGAGGTTTCCCATGTAAATGATAATTGGTTCTAAATATCTATATTTTATCAAGGCTTTGGGCATGCTACATTGATTATATCGGGACAATCGTTTTTAAATTTTTCGTAAATTTAGTATAAAAGTTGTAAATCTTTATATAAAAATCGTAGATGTGTAAAAAAAATTGTAAATAAATAATCGTACAACTATTTTCATTTTTTTAAAATTAGTTTAAAATTTGTAAATCATCGTATAAAAATTATAAATGTAAAAAATTATTAATTTACAACTTTTTTTCATATTTACGACTTTTATACAAGTATTTATAACTTTTACACTAAATTTATAAAAAATTTGAAAACGATTGTATGATACAATCGGTGTACTGTAGTATGACCATATTATCAAACTGTTTGATATTTAAAAATATACAAGTGTCTCGGACAATATCAAAAGATATCCAATAATATATGACATGTGCATAGACAAAATTTGATAGTAACTTTGATAGTATTATATAGTGTCTAACACTCTATTAAAGATAATCAAATTTTATAAAAATATGATTATTTTTTTAATCCAACTTAAATTTGAGATATTTTTAAGTTTTTTATAGATAATATACAATCTCATAATGAGAATCGAGAGTGTTATATAGTTAAATGTGTCTTGAATATATTAATTTTTAACAAATGATACATTTTATGTTATAATCATATATTGATATGTTGGATATTTTCTTAATTATATAAAAATTTTTAAACATCATTTATTTATAGTTTTATATTTTATCTTAAATTGCCACTTAAATTTTTTAAGTTAACGCATATCCTTATATGTATTTACGAAAAGAAATGACCTAAGCCAGTTATATATAAAACTATCCAATTTTTGAATATCACATCAAGTTACATACATGGGGCTAGCCGCTGTAAGATAACTTTTTTTTTTAACCAAATGCAGCTCATCAACGTAGGGAAGGTACATTTTACGTAATAAAATAGATTTTTTTTAGTAATGCTACTCTTACAAACTATTTATACAAATTCATTTATATAAATTGACGTGATAAAATGTGATTTGATAAATAAATACAGTGATTTGATAAATATATATTAATAATAAATGACATTAATTAATGTGGGTGATGTGGCCACATCAGTTTGTATGTAGGAGTTTGTATAAATAGTTTGTATGAGTAGTATTACTCTTTTTTTTTTTACTTTTTAAGGAATTGATGACATATATGTATTGCCGCGGAAAGTTATTACTGGCTATTAAGACTACTTTTTGGAGCATTCTAAACCTCGAATAGAATAGGACATTTAAATTGGGAATGGTATAAGGTAAATAACGGATTCAAAATGGGAAGCATTACTCTTATAAATTATTAACATCAATTTGTTTATATAAATTTATATAATATTATTAAATAATTATCGTATTATTTATATTAATTAATATAATTAAAAATTTAAATTCACTCAGTTAATCAAATCATGATATATCAGCTTGATGAGTAAGTTTATACAAATAGTTTATAATAGTATTATTCAATGTAAAACCTCTAATTTATAATTTTATATAAAAGTGAAAATTCTGTATAAAATAGTTGGAAATATTTTTTTTAAATTAGAAATATGCATATCTAACTTTCACCCTCGAACAAATATATAAAAGAGAAATAGGTTATTTTCAAGTTATAGTAATCATTTTCAACTTTTGCAAGTTTATTTCTAATTTTCGTATAAAATTGATGCAGCGGTGCATTTATTCAGCGTAGTATAACCCAAAACGGGAATGAGCACTAAACTATTTGATAAAGAGTGAGATTATATAAATCCCTAAAAAATATTTTAAACACCCTTTTTTTAATTTATTTTTCTTAAAATATAATTAATTTTAGAAACAAATCCATATAACCTGTTAGATCTAGAAGTATGATGTTATGAGTAATATAACAGTAAACTGTAAAGTAAAATAGCACAGGAGGATTTTACATGGTTCGGTTATAAAACCTAAATTCACAGACAACTTTAGAGCTACAATTCACTGAGTTCTTATTTGTACAATCTTTAAGATCGTTTACAATGCTGACTCACTTTCACACACTGACCTAATCTTTGTAAAACAAAATCTCGTCCAAAATCTTAAACTCTAGTGACACTGCCCACTCTCTGTCGCTGAGAACTTAACAATACACTGTTAAATAAAACATAACCATGATGTCTGACACTGAATCACATAAACACTTAACTCGCAAGTTCTCGCAAGTGTATACTAACTCAGACAGACCTAATCAAAAATTCATGCACGATTACAACCTCTTATACATAAATAAAATACTCATAAAATAAAATCAAAGAAGCATTCTAATTTGTGTTGAAGCTCTCCTCTTAATTCTTGGAATGCCGTGACATACACCCATCAACACCATATGTTATGTAAACATAACATTATATATATAGTGGGATGCCCGATTATAATCTCTTTAAAATCCTGTAAAAATCTTAATCAAACTCAAATTAGGATAAAGACCAATACAATAGGAAGTGATATAAGTATCTCCTAAATAAAATAGGACACAAATAAATATACTCCTATTTTAACTAGGATACATCAAATAATGTCATAATCTAAAGAGATATTCATTATGAATCAAATACTTCATAAATTATACTTCTAGAAACAGTAAAATAAGAAACAATATAACATTCTAGTTTTATCATAAGTTGGTCAAAATTATCATGTGCATGGCACATGCAAGAGTGTACCACATCGTGACCAACAATCTCCCCCTTTTTGATAACTTGTGATGAAAATACCAAACTGTTTCTGATCAAAGAATATCACACAAAGATAAGTCAGAAACAACTATTAGCAATCATGATCTAGCAAACAAAAAATATCATACTTACATAAATAATAATTGTGCAGCTACAAATCACATCACAGAAAAATGTCTGAATGTGTATATCTTGCAAAAACAAAACAAAGGGAAGTTGACAAACCTGTCAAACAATACTTCAACCAAATCATGATAAAAAAAAGTAACAAAAACATCAAACAAATGAAATATGCAGGTAATAACACAAAACACAGTAAAGTAAGTCCTGCAAAGTAATAAGACAAAAACACGAGGCATAAAATAGTTCTAATGCAAATATAAAGATTCGTCACTCCCCCTTACGTACTACCCTTGAAGTGAAGGAGAATTAACAAAACAAAAAATATATATATCAAAACAGACAAAACAGACTTCTTCTCTCTCTTGATTTCAGAACAATTTTCAAAAAAAAGCAACGAAGTCAGGCAAACTTGCAAACAGGAGGGAAGAGGAACTACTAGGTCATTTTTTTTAATGTTCCAGCCTTTGTTTTGAACCTTTTCTCAGTAGTGGTAGGTTTAGGCTAGTCAGAAGCCACAGGAGTTGGTTGTGCTTCAGTTGTATCAGATGAAGTAGCAGTGACCTCTACCATAATCTTGCAAATTTCCTTATCAAGTCTGTCAGCAATGGTTTCTGTTGGCTGTGACTCAACAACAAGTTGTTGTAGATCCATAAGTGATTCTGCTGCAAGTTGAGTTGGGATTGCTATGGCTGGTTCTATTGTGTCTACTTCAAGAATCAGTTCCTGTGTGTGTTCTGCACCTGGTGTGGTTTTTGCTACATGTGGAGGTGACTGTGGTGGAGGTGGAAAGACATGTTATTCTACTTTAGGGACTGGTGTAATGTCAGATTCTGCTTCAGAAGGTCGTGAAGGTAATGTCATTTCAGGTTTCACTTGAGTTGGTTCATCTGACAAGGATTCATCCCTCAGTTCTGGAGCTGCTGTTGCAAGTTTCTTCATCTTCTTGTCAGACTGTTTCTTCACCACTTTGACCTTTTTCTTGCCCTTTAAATCAGTTCCTTTAGCTTTCTTTTCTGATTTCTTTTTCTTCATCTTATTTCTTGCTGTCATGTCTGTCTCAATAGTAGGTTGTTCATCATGATCCTTTTCAGGCATTTGCTCAGCTGTGTCGGGTATTTGCTCATCAGTTTCTGACATTTGCTCAGCAAACTACTCATGTACCACTCTTTAATTTCCATGGGTTGTGGTTCTTCTGTAGCAACAAATTTTCCAACAAGTTTATTTTCCAAAATAGACTGCTTTGTTTTGATGTCTTTAAGATCCTGCACAATATCAGATAAAACAGAATTGATCAAAGCAAGCTGCTCTTCCACATTGTTTATTGGATTGTCATGGACTCTTCTTGGTTTCAGTTCAAGGACAGGCATATCAGTTTGGTCATACAGTCGGTGTAAAAATCTTTTTGTAATGGATTTAGACAAAATTTCAGTGTGTTCTTTTGGGTTAATGGGAATACCATTTTGAGTTAAAATACCTTGAATTAAACAAGAAAATACAAGGAAATGGTAATCGGATTTATATGGTGCAATCTGGACAATCATCTTATAAATCCATAAACCTAGATTAATAGGTTTATTTGTTCCTAAACATAACGTAAATTTCACTCTATCTCCCCTGATCTGGTTCTGATGTGAAGAGGGAAACCAATCAAACTGAGCAATTGTATGCAGAACCCTATACTTCTTTTAAAGGTATTGTTGATCAATGCCATCTCTCGGATTTCAAACTAAATCCTCTCGACCAATTAGTTCCTTAAGCACAACTGTCATATCAAAGTTTTCTTCAACAGAGTGTAAACTACCAATTGGTATATCAAAGAGTGTGTTGATGACATTTGGTGAAATTTTCACAAACTTTCCTCTACAATACACTTTGTGTTAATGATAGCTCTTCGGGTCATCAATTGAAGCAGTGATATTCGGATAAAATTCTTGAATTAAAGACTTAACAGAAGGTAGGAAGTTGTTTACCGTCCGAGTCTAGTAAATAGACTCAAGACGTTCACTCAAACCATACTTGTTGAAGTTGGTTAGCTTCATTGGCCTTTCTATCTGCAAATTCCTCTTTGATGTATACTTCAAGAAATTCTGCTTAACAAATGCTGAGAGAAACTTGTTAAACTTTGGCTTCACTTTGTCTTTCATTCGCTTGACAAAAATTGACTCATCTTCATTCATTGCAAGATCAATCGAGATCTCCGCATGCTGTTGTTGAGACAAGACGATTGAGAGCTATTGCTACTGTTGTGACCAGAGTTGTAAAGCCCATGAGATTTTTATAAAAAAAAAAGCCCAAGCCCCTTTATTTTATGTAAGCCCAGCCCTTAAAAAAAACTAATTATAAGACAAAAAAAAAGAAGAGAGAATTGTGGAGAGAAAAGAGAAGAAGGCAGACGGGAGAAGAGGGGAGAGAGCTCAAGGGAAGTGACAAATTGGAGGATTTTTTAGGGTCTTCCTAAGGACAATGAAGGATTAATTCTTTGTTGAAGGATGTGGCCAACTAGATGGAACGTTGATTTTGAAATCAAATCCGAGCTAATTGAGTTGTGCAATCAAATCAATGAGTGGATTATGTTTTGAGAATTTCATATTATATTAAAGTGTATTAAATTTATGGTTTTTCATATAATTTAAGTTATTAGTTTAATTAATTGAGTTATATTAAAGGTTTTTAGAATAGATGATAATGATTTATGTACTTTAAAAAAAAAAAGTGTGTGTAAAGTATTAGATTTTGGATAGAATGATGGTTATGGGCGGTGCTAATAGATTAGTTTTTGAATATATAGTAAGTGTTGTTTCGATTAGTTTGAGTACAAGAGAAAAATAAATTTAAAGTGAAGGTTGTAGAATGAGTGTATGGTATGTGTTAAGGGAAAGTAGAAAGATTTTTCTTTTTTTATGATTGGAAAATAGATATTTATAATCAAATGAATTCGTACAGAAAATTAAAGTATTTAATTATTTTCTTTAAATAAATACACATGTTGAGAAAAAGTTTTGGAAATTAGAATTTAATTCTGTAGGGTTGATAATGCCAAATTCTAAAACTCCACAACAGTAGGGGCTGAATTGTAAAGGTAGAAAACTATTCCAGAATTTACAGGGACCTAAATGCAGATTCTGAAAATTTTAGGATAGTCATAAAGATTTCAGTTAAAGCATGATATTTAAGAATTTAGAAATCTTGAAATTCTGAATTGAAATATTAGGGAAATTAGTTAAACTTTGAAGTATAATTATAGGAAAGGATGTTATATAGAATGTTATATAGAAAGTATGAGATTTTGATATAGTTTATAGTGAGTGGAAAAGTATTCTATTTTATGGGTTATAACGATTTTTCTGAATGTTATTTTTATGGATACTTTAGAAGGTTTTAGAAAGAGTAGAAGATTTATTTTCTGGATAATTAGAAATATGTTTTAGTATTTACTTAGTTATATTTATTTAGCGACTCATTTGTTATACTTACTTTTAATTATTAAGATATTTCAAAATTAGTTTTCAAAATGATTGTAGACATGAATTTTAGTTTTTAAAAATTATTTTTGAACAAAGATAAAGCGCTTTGAAAGAAAGATTCATATTTTATATATGAATTGTTTTCTATATTATTATAGATGCATATTTTACCATTTTATAGAAAGTGTAAAAGCAGAATAATTACGATAAATTCTTTGTAGTAATTTGATTTCAATGATCTCTTAAAGTATTTATAATTACTCTTTTAAATATTTATCATGGATTTTCAAGGATTCAGATATTATTACTTTCAGTTTACATAAGTTTTTACAGATTTTAATAAATCTGTTTGAGAAGCAATGGTTTAGTAGATGAAGTATATTTTGAAAAGAAATCAGTTTCAGTAAAAATAAGAAAGTTTAATTATATTATACTAAGCTAGTACCGAGCTCACTTAGACAGTGAGACAGTAGATTTCAGACAGAAAGTTATACAGATAGAGGCCTTTGGGGCCCGTTCAGACACACATAGAGGCTTTGGGCCGTGTGATCTGGACGCATTAGCCCTTTGGGGGCAGCTCTAGGCATGCGTATGACTAGATAGCAGGCCTGCGCGATGTTAGATCTCGCCAGGTATAGATAGCTCTGCCTGCGTGATGTAGATCTCACCAGGTATGAGGAAATTCAGATAGTTATGCCTATGCGATGTTAGATCTCGCCAGGCAGGATGAGAGAGTTCCAAGGGTACTTGTTTAGTATAATAAAAAAAGTTTTGAATATGTTTATATGAGTTAGTTTGAAAAAGAAGCATGATTCAGAAGAGTTTCTTTTGAAAGAAGATTTTTAAGAAAATTATGTTTTGCATAGTAAATAACTGAAGCAATGATTTTAGCATGATCATCAAGAGCATCGTATTATACGATTAAAGAGGATTATTTAATTTTTTTAACTATAACTAGTATTTTGATGAATTTAGTCATTCAATAGTTATTTATTTTAAAGTTTTATGACATTTTAGATGATATGAAAGTTATAGATTATAAAGACTATTTTTTTTTATAAAGCAAATATTTATTTTATAACAATATGATTTCTTTTGGATTTATTTACAAATACAATTTTTTATCCCCACCCACTGAGTTTTATACTCACATCTTTGTTTTTATTTTTCTTTGTTTTTAAAATTTTTCCCTCCAGGGTGAAAGCTAAATGTGACCTAGTTAGGAAGTGTGGAGGCTCAGCCACGTGATGGTGCAAGGATATGTTAAGTTTGTAATAGTTAAATTGTTTTATTTTAAATTTTATTTGTGGATGTAATGAGAATTATTTTAAATTTGTTTCATAAGAAAGACAAGAATTAAGAAATAGCCAGTAGTCCACAGTTTTAGGCATGATTCGTCCGTGTAGCTAGGGGCGGGTCGTGTCAATTTGGTATCAGAGCATGGTTAGGATTCTGTAGACTTTTACTATATCAAATAGAAGTATTTGCTTTGGAAAGATATAGTTGCCTGTAGAAGCACCATCTAACTTAGACGCAGCAGCCTCATATGAACATAGTTGGAGAAATAAATTGGCTTAGCCCTAGTAGCTCAAAGAGAGATTATTTTGTTATGATTTAGTTATGACGTTAGATACTTATCTTAGAATTTGTTGTTTGCCTAATTGTTTTACGACGTAGCCATTTGTTCTATGTTAATATTTTGAGTTGTTAAGATTTGAACAGAAATATTCGATATAAGGCTAAATAGTTTTATCAAGCATTGTGGATTAGAGGATTTACATATAGCTTAATTTTGTAGTTATGTTAATGCTATGAATTGTGATGATTTTCATATGAAAACTGAGATTATATGAAGAACTGAGTTATGATAATTGTAATATGAGGAATTTCATGGTATATGCTATTTTAGAATGTAAGGTATATTGAGAAGGAATTTAGAAAATTATGATTTGCTTGGATGATTTTTATGATAATTGAGTTATGCATGATATGTAGTATACGATGACATAAGATGATTGAAGCTTTTACTTTGAAGCACTGAGTTTTGAGAGCAGTAAGTTAAGATATGAGCATGTGCTGAATGATGACGACATAATGCCTAGAGTATATCTTTACATAGTAGTGTGAAAAAAAAAATGAAGATGAAGTATTTAGTATAGATTCTATTATTGATGAGATAGTGATCATGATTTTAGGGGTTGTGAAAGTACTTTTGTGAAGCCTAGAAGTTACACTTTTGATGTATTGTCAGAAGTGGGTCATTGGAGCTTTAGTTCAACATATGTGATATATGTGGACAAGTATCTTACAAGAGAAATAAGTGTAGTATAGAAGGATTTAAGTGGTTCAATAAGAAAATATAAGGTTGGCTTCGCCTAGTTATGAAAGTAGAACTATATCAATATCATGACCTAACTAAGATTTTGAATCATGTGAGATAGTTTTGAAAAGAAGTGATTTGTATGGTTATAAGTTATGACATTTTCATATTAATTATATGAAGAAGAGGTCTATGAGGTAGTAAGATTTCCAAGTGATATTTCAATATATGCATGTATTTATGTTTGATAATGTGCTCAGGGTAGTATATATATTTCTGTGCATTATGATATGCAAGCGGACTCTTTATTTTGTCTAGATTTTGACATGATTATTTGATTCAACTTATGGTCATGAATAGGTGTACAGTATGTTTTGCAATAATAGTTATAAATTTTTATATATTATTGGCAAGAAGTTAAGTTATTATTGTTGGATTTGTGATGAACAAAGCATTTAAAGAGTTTGAGGCTAATGACATTACATTAGAAGAATATCATGACTGAGTTGAGATGAGGACAAAAGTCCATGAAAAAGTTGAGTTGATGGAAATACACATTGAGCGTAGTGTTGTTGTTGATGTTATTATAATAATTATTATTTTAAAAATTTGCAAGTTGGTTAAGTTTGAAATGCAAAGAATATCTTGTCAGATTTTTATTGACGTTTTTTTTCATAGATGCATCCATGGTCTTTTAGATATAAGTTCCGGACTCATGTACGATTCTTACAAGTGCCTTATCAAGTTTGTCCAGTAGAATTATAAAGAGTTTGCCTTTAGACATAACTTATCCTAGTTATTGCTTTCCTTTGGAGTGCCGGGATCCTAAGGATAGCCATAATTAGGGTATGTCATGTAAATTTGGCAACTCATTAATTATTTCTAAGAAGTGAAAATATTTATAGGAGAAGTTAAGAAAGAAATGGTTACACTTATAAGTCAAAAGAATTGGGAATTGGTCTTCCTAATCTAGAGATAGATGTTGATTCCCATGGAAGACGAAATATTTTAGCAACAATCAAAGACTAATCCTTCTTTTGTGAGAAATCAATGTTGTAGCTTATTGAAATGATTCTTGGTAGTGAATGAAGAAATAGAACAGTCATATTACATGATTCTCAAAGCGTATAATTACATAGGTATTGTTATATAGTACTACGTGAATGTGTTCTATCACATGGGCACTTTAGACCTTTTGTAAATTTCGAGGACGAAATTTTCTCTTAGGGGGTAGTATTGTAAAGCCCATGAGATTTTAAAAAAAAAAAAGCCCAAGCCCCTTTATTTTATGTAAGCCCAGCCCTTAAAAAAAACTAATTATAAGACAAAAAAAAAAGAGAGAATTGTGGAGAGAAAAGAGAAGAAGGCAGACGGGAGAAGAGGGGAGAGAGCTCAAGGGAAGTGACAAATTGGAGGATTTTTTAGGGTCTTCCTAAGGACAATGAAGGATTAATTCTTTGTTGAAGGATGTGGCCAACTAGATGGAACGTTGATTTTGAAATCAAATCCGAGCTAATTGAGTTGTGCAATCAAATCAGTGAGTGGATTATGTTTTGAGAATTTCATATTGTATTAAAGTGTATTAAATTTATGGTTTTTCATATGATTTAAGTTATTAGTTTAATTAATTGAGTTATATTAAAGGTTTTTAGAATAGATGATAATGATTTATGTACTTTGAAAAAAAGTGTGTGTAAAGTATTAGATTTTGGATAGAATGATGGTTATGGGTGGTGCTAATAGATTAGTTTTTGAATATATAGTAAGTGTTGTTTCGATTAGTTTGAGTACAAGAGAAAAATAAATTTAAAGTGAAGGTTGTAGAATGAGTGTATGTTATGTGTTAAGGGAAAGTAGAAAGTTTTTTCTTTTTTTATGATTGGAAAATAGACATTTATAATCAAATGAATTCGTACAGAAAATTAAAGTATTTAATTATTTTCTTTAAATAAATACACATGTTGAGAAAAAGTTTTGGAAATTAGAATTTAATTCTGTAGGGGTGATAATGCCAAATTCTAAAACTCCACAACAGTAGGGGCTGAATTGTAAAGGTAGAAAACTATTCCAGAATTTACAGGGACCTAAACGCAGATTCTGAAAATTTTAGGATAGTCATAAAGATTTCAGTTAAAGCATGATATTTAAGAATTTAGAAATCTTGAAATTCTGAATTGAAATATTAGGGAAATTAGTTAAACTTTGAAGTATAATTATAGGAAAGGATGTCATATAGAATGTTATATAGAAAGTATGAGATTTTGATATAGTTTATAGTGAGTGGAAAAGTATTCTATTTTATGGGTTATAACGATTTTTCTGAATGTTATTTTTATGGATACTTTAGAAAGTTTTAGAAAGAGTAGAAGATTTATTTTCTGGATAATTAGAAATATGTTTTAGTATTTACTTAGTTATATTTATTTAGCGACCCATTTGTTATACTTACTTTTAATTATTAAGATATTTCAAAGTTAGTTTTCAAAATGATTGTAGACATGAATTTTAGTTTTTAAAAATTATTTTTGAACAAAGATAAAGCGCTTTGAAAGAAAGATTCATATTTTATATATGAATTGTTTTCTATATTATTATAGATGCATATTTTACCATTTTATAGAAAGTGTAAAAGCAGAATAATTACGATCAATTCTTTGTAGTAATTTGATTTCAATGATCTCTTAAAGTATTTACAATTACTCTTTTAAATATTTATCATGGATTTTCAAGGATTCAGATATTATTAGTTTCAGTTTACATAAGTTTTTACAGATTTTAATAAATCTGTTTGAGAAGCAATGGTTTAGTATATGAAGTATATTTTGAAAAGAAATCAGTTTCAGTAAAAATAAGAAAGTTTAATTATATTATACTAAGCTAGTACCGAGCTCACTTAGACAGTGAGACAGTAGATTTCAGACAGAAAGTTATACAGATAGAGGCCTTTGGGACCCGTTCAGACACACATAGAGACTTTGGGCCGTGTGATCTGGACGCATTAGCCCTTTGGGGGCAGCTCTACGCATGCGTATGACTAGATAGCAGGCCTGCGCGATGTTAGATCTCGCCAGGTATAAATAGCTCTGCCTGCGTGATGTAGATCTCACCAGGTATGAGGAAATTCAGATAGTTATGCCTATGCGATGTTAGATCTCGCCAGGCAGGATGAGACAGTTCCAACGGTACTTGTTTAGTATAATGAAAAAAGTTTTGAATATGTTTATATCAGTTAGTTTGAAAAAGAAGCATGATTCAGAAGAGTTTCTTTTGAAAGAAGATTTTTAAGAAAATTATGTTTTGCATGGTAAATAACTAAAGCAATGATTTTAGCATGATCATCAAGAGCATCGTATTATACGATTAAAGAGAATTATTTAATTGTTTTAACTATAACTAGTATTTTGATGAATTTAGTCATTCAATAGCTATTTATTTTAAAGTTTTATGACATTTTAGATGATATGAAAGTTATAGATTATAAAGACTATTTTTTTTATAAAGCAAATATTTATTTTATAACAATATGATTTCTTTTGGATTTATTTACAAATACAATTTTTTATCCCCACTCACTGAGTTTTATACTCGCATCTTTGTTTTTATTTTTCTTTGTTTTTAAAATTTTCCCCTCCAGGGTGAAAGCAAAATGTGACCTAGTTAGGAAGTGTGGAGGCTCAGCCACGTGATGGTGCAAGGATATGTTAAGTTTGTAATAGTTAAATTATTTTATTTTAAATTTTATTTGTGGATATAATGAGAATTATTTTAAATTTGTTCCATAAGAAAGACAAGAATTAAGAAACAGCCAGTAGTCCATAGTTTTAGGCATGATTCGTCCATGTAGCTAGGGGCGGGTTGTGTCAAGAGTTGTGTGGGAAAGATGATGTACTAGTGGTCTTTAAATTCAGATAAGGTCGCCATTGCTAGGGTTTGAAGGCTGCAAGATTTTGCTTAAACAGAGAGAAGCGAGACGAGAGAGAGAATGGATGCAAAGTTGATTGAATACGATATGAACAAAAAGAGCCCTAACTAATTTGTGATATACTTAGAAAGAGACTGATTTTAATACAATTTCGTTTCACAAAAATTTTAAATTTAAATCCATTTCCAAAACCACTTAATCAATATCATTAATGAACAAAAAATTTAAAATTTGATTTCTATTAAAATAAGAAATTCTAATAGAGTTAGGATTCCCGCCACTGAAGTTTCTCCCCCTCAATTCAATAAAGCTAACATGACAATTTGACATATAAATACATAAGAAAAGTCAAATTTCAGATAGGCACAAAGAGTATCGTATGATATGAAAAACGTAACAGAAAATAATTACATGTACCATAACAACAATATCTGGATATCATATGAATCATTCTAAAGAAGCATATTTCAGAGTTGTTTATTATCGTTATATGAAAGCTGTTTTCATTTATTTTTCAATCAATTGAGATATCAAAAATATTATTTTGATGTATTAAGAGTTAATCACATTGGATTATAAATACAGTAGCTTTCACACAATATAGAGATAGCTTTTCATTTGAATGGGTAACCTCAACATATTTCTTAGATACTTTGAGGCTACTCTCAATGATAGCTTTCACACATAATCTATTGGTGGCCCACTCTACATTTTTCATTTTAAACCAGTATCTTAACATTCACACAATTCTATATTACAGCACACACATACTTAATTAGAAGAAAACTTATGATATTGTAGATATAATTAACATAACAGCAAGCAATGCTTATTCAGAAAACTGACAGATGCCTAAGGCCTTTCTTAGATTCTCAAATCTTGTTGCATCCAATGCCTAAATAAACAAGTCAGCTAATTGTTTATCAATGGAGATGTGTTTAATGTGTATCACCTTATACTCTACAAGTTCCCATGTAAAATAGTATCCCATATAAATGTGTTTTGTTCTAGAATGCTGAACAGGATTTTTGAAAATGTTTATAGTACACGTATTATCACAAAACACAATTATAGGTTTTTGTTCAATACAATAATCACTCAATATTTTCTTCATCTAAAATAGCTTTGTGCAACAACTTCCTGCTGCTATGTACTCAGCTTCAGCAGTAGACAAAGAAATAGAATTCTGCTTTTTGTTGTGCCAAGAAACTAAGTTACTACAAAGATAAAAACATCCTCCTGTTGTGCTTTTCTTGTCATCTGCATTTCCCGCCCGGTCAGCATCACGAAACCCTGCAAGATAATCATTTGTATCTTTAGAAAACCATATACCATAACCATAGGTTCCATGTACATACCTGATGATTCTTTTAGCTGCTGTTAGATGTGATTCTTTGGGATTTGCTTGAAATCTTGCACAAAGTCTAACACTAAAACATAAGTCTGGTCTATTTGTTATGAGGTATAACAAACTGCCAATGATGCTTCTATATAAACTTGCATCAACCTCTTTTCCTGCACTGTCTTTTGAAAGTTTCAAGTTAGTACTGATAGGAGTTTTCATTGGTTTTGCATTCTCAAGTCCAAATTTCTTTATAAGATTTTTAGCATATTTTGATTGAGATATGAATATCCCATCATTCATTTGTTTAACCTGTAATCAAAGAAAGAAATTTAATTCTCCTACCATGCTCATCTCAAACTCCTCCTGCATCAACTTAGCAAACTTATTAGTTTTGCTTTTATTAGTTGATCCAAACACAATGTCATCTACATATATTTGAGCAACAATAAAATAGTTAGATGCATGTTTGATAAACAAAGTCTTATCATTACTGCCTCTACTATAACCTTTGTTGATAAAAAAATTTGTCAATCTTTCATACCATGCTCTAGGAGCTTGTTTCAACCTACAAAGCTTTATACAATTTGTACACAAAATCAAGATGTTTAGGATCTTCAAATCCCTTAAGGTGTTCAACAAAAATTTCTTCATTGAGATAGCCATTCCAAAAGGTTGTTTTAACTTCCATTTGGTATAATTTGAATTCAAGCAGACAAGCAATTGCAAGTAGTAATCTGATTGACTCAAGTCTAGCTACTGGTGCAAAGGTTTCATCAAAGTCTATGTCTTCTACTTGTATATAACCTTGAGCTACTAGCCTAGCCTTATTTCTTACTACTTGACCACCTTCATCAATTTCATTTTTGAATATCCATTTAGTTCCAATGACATTTGCATTTTCTGTCCTACAAACTAATTCTCATACTTCATTGCTTTTAAACTAATTAAGTTTATCTTGCATTGCCTGAATCCAAACATCTTCTTTTAAAGCTTCTTTCCCATTTTTTATTTAACTAATGAAAAAACATGCAAATCTTACCAGGTTTCTTACCTTGCTCTTAGTTTTCACATACCATCTGGTGTTCTAATGATAAAGCTGGTTGGATGTGCCTTCTATATCCAAGTGGATAGATCTTTTCTTTAATCTTCATTTCTAATTGGGTTTTTGTTCATATCTATGTTGTTAGTTGTCATTGTTGTGTCTGATGTAACAGCAGTGGTTTTCTCTTTCAAAATTGAATATAGTCTATCATTATTGTTGTCTAAAACTGATTTTTCAGTATTCTATGTAAAGCTAGTTATGCTTTCCTCTTGTAAATACTTTGGATAATCATCTAGATCATCAACTACTACATTTGCAGATTACATGACTGACTCAATTCGAAGATTATAGACTCGAAGAGCTTTACTGTTTTGTGCATATCCTACAAAAACTCCTCCATCACTTCTTGGATCTAATTTACCTAACTGCTCTCTATCATTTAAGATGTAACACCTACATCCAAAAACATGAAAATATTTCAAATTAGGTTTTCTTCCTTTCAAAATTTCATAAGGTGTCTGGCTAATGCCAGGTCTTAGAAAAACTCTATTTAAAATATAACAAGTAGTGCTTATTGCTTCAGCCTATGGCCTTTTGGTCAACTTCTTGCTATTGAGTATCACTCTAGCCATCTCTTAAAGAGTTTTGTTTTTCCTTTCCACAATGCCATTTTGTTCAGGCGTTTTAGGAGCTGAAAACTCATTTTCAATTTCATGATACTTGCAAAAATCAGCATAGCTAACATTTTCAAACCCCTTGCCATGATCACTCTTTATTCTCACTATCTTGCCAATATTCCTGTTTTGCTCATTTTCAAGCTCAACACAAAGATTCCTAAAAATTTTAAAAGTGTCAGATTTTACTTTAATAGAAATCAACCCAAGTGTATCTAAAAAAGTCATCCACACAAACAAATATGTATCTCTTACCAGTAATGCTTTCAATTTGCATAGGATTCATAAGATCCATGTGAAGCAAATCAAGTATTTTGAATGTGCTAAGATGTGGAATAGATTTGTGTGCACTTCTAATTTGTTTTCCCATTTGATATGGTCCACAAATTTCATTAACTTTGTCATCAAGTTTAGGAACTCTTTTTACAGCACCTAACTCAGTTAATTTAACTAAGTCTTTGTAATTTAAGTGTCCTAATTTTTGATGCCACAATTCTATATTCAAAATCTTAGCATGAAATTTTTACCAAATAACAATTATCCGAAAATCTATTTCCTTCTAAAATGCATTTACCAAACTTGTCTAAAACTATGCATTTGTTTTGTGTAAAATTAACAATATACTTATCATCACATATCTGACTAATACTAATTAGATTAGCTTTCAATCCTTCAACCAGTAAGACATTTTGAAAGTTGGGGAGGCCTTTGACATTCAAAGTGCCTTTGCTAATAATCTTACTCTTTGCTCCATCTCCATAAGTGACATTTCCTTCCCTGCAAGCTTCAAAATCTTTCAAAAACTGTTTATTTCCAGTCATGTACCTCGAACAACCAATGTCAAAATACCACAAATCGTTAGAAAAATGCTTAAGTATAGTAAAAGGAACTTTGCAGACTGTCTTCTCTTTCTTAACCCACTGCAGTTGTGTCTTTGGTAACAGTTTGAATTGTTTTGATTTTTTATGCAAAAGATTCAACAATTTAAAACATCTAGGTCTAATATGTCCTTTTTTATGACAAAAATAACAAGCTGGTATGAATTTTCTTGTCTTTTCAAGACTGGATTTGGAAGAGCTTAGAGGGAAAACAAATGCTTCATTGCTTTCTAAACTATGACTTGACCTTTTTAAGTTAGATTCAGAATTTTTACCTGATGTTGAAGCTTTTACAAATACTACTGTTGATGAGGATGCAACATTATCTTCTATATACCCCAATCCATGTTTGTTGGAATTGTCTCTGTCAAGACTCAAGACTTGATCAAGTTTAGCTGACCCAATTCTGAGTTGATCAACGTATCTTTTGCTCTCAATCAGTTCTGTTATAATTTTCTAAATATGTGTTGTTTTGTCTGTCAAAGCAAGCTCCCGTTCTATGATACAGTTTTCAGTATAAGATTTTTCACATTTTAGCACTTCAATCTACTTTTTCAAAGTTTCGATTTCTTCTTTCTGACTCAGCCATTCACTATAGAGTGCATTGTAAGTTTCTTGCAACTCTTTATCGTATTTTAGATCATCTTTTGTATCTGAATGATCATCATTGGTTCTGCAGTGTTCTGTTATATCAATCATAACAGATTTCTCTTTGTCAACCATAGATATTATGAATGCAACAAAATTACTCATGCATTCCTGATCTTCCGAATCAGAATCTGATTCATCGCTTCAGGTAGCTGTCAAGACTTTGTTCTTCTTTTTGAGATTAGCACATTCAGATTGAATATGCCGATAACTAAAACATTTATAACACTGAATTTGTCATTTCTTATCAGGTTGCTTCAATTTCTTCTTGTCATTCTCCTTGTTGAATTTTCTGAACTTGTCTTCATTTGAATTTGATGGGTTTCCTTGATTCTTTTTCTTGAAATTCTTTTTCATGAACTTGACATAATTTTTTGTTGGAAAAGCAATCTGTTTGGAATCAGTTTTATCAAGCTCATCGTTACTTTCATCATCAGATTTTTCAGTTTTAACATTGAATGCAATGCTTTTCCCTTTTTGCTTCCTAGTATTATGATTAATTTCAAAATTTTGGAGAATGCCAATCAATTCATTAACCTTCACTCCATCAGTGTTTTTAACTTCCTCAATGGCTGAAATTTTAGATTGAAATTTATCTGGTGCAGATCTGATTATTTTACTAACAATTTCTGCATTAGTGAAAGTCTTGCCAAGCATGTATACAGATAATTGACTCATCTTCATGCATCATCAAATTTTCAAATTGAGGATTCATTCTTATCAATTTAGATCTTTTAATAGATACAGTACCTTCATGTTTTATCTCAAGAATGTCCCAAGCCTCTTTGGCCACTTTGCACCTTGAAATCTGTCCAAAGTTATTTAAGTTCACAGCAGCAAAAATTACATTAAGAGCTTTTGAGTTCCAGTTTGAATGTTGGTATTCTTCATCAGGCCATTCCTCCTCAGGTTTGGGTTTAGAATCACCAAAAGCATTCAATCTTGTTGGTGGTGTCTATCCTTTTAGCACACTAGTCCATGCCCTGTCATCAAGAGATTTGATATACATCATCATTCTTACTTTCTCATATGAATAATTACCATCATCAAGAAGAGGTGGTTGAGTTCTGGATCCTCCATTATGAATAAACTCCATTCCTCCAAATCAACGTGATCTTTCATTCACTTGTATATCAGTGAACCTACTTTGATACCAATTATTAGATCTGGAAGTATGAAGTTATGAGTAATATAATAGTAAACTGTAAAGTAAAATGGTACAACAGGATTTTACGTGGTTCGGTTATAAAACTTACATCCACGGATAACTTTAGAGTTGCAATTCACTAAGTTCTTGCGTGTACAATCTTTAAGATCGTTTACAGTGCTGACTCACTCTCACACACTGACCGAATCTTTGTAAAACAAAATCTCGTCAGGATCTTAAACTCTAGTAACACTACCCACTCTCTATCGCCGAGAACTTAACAACACACTGTTAAGTTAAACATAGCCACGATGACTGACATTGAATTATATAAACACTTAACTCGTAAGTTCTCTCAAGTGTCTACTAACTCAAACAGACCTAATAAAAAATTTATGCATGATTACAACTAGGGTTGGCAATTTTACCCGGGCGGGTCCGGGTACCCGGATCCCCGGCCCGGAATTGTCCGGGGAATTACCCGGAATTCCGGGGATTGAACCCGGGGCCGGGGAGTAATTTCCCGGGGATTGTCCGGGGCCGGGCAGGGGGCGGGGATCATGTTCCCCGGCCCGGACCCGGCCCGGAATAATAATTATTTTGTATAAATTAATAAAATTTAAAAGCCCAATACTTTAAAAGCCCAATACAACTTAAGTTTCCAACAACAATAAGCATATCAAGTCCAAATCATAAAAATAAAGCCTAGCCCGAATACAAACCCGAATTAAAATATTAATGCAAAAAAAATCATATTTAAATTAATGATTTCTTAATTATTATATGTGTTTTCATCATTGATATTTTAATTAATAATTGACTAACTTAGTAAAAAAATTTATAGAAATATTTATACTTTATAAATATAATGAAGCTAGATTTAATAATTTAATAAAAAATTGATATATGCAAAAGCAATATCTAATTCAATAGAAAAAATTATAAATATAATATTAAGAAAAATAATAAAAACATGTGTTGATAATAAGCATATCAAGTCCAAATCATAAAAATACAAGTCCAACCCAAATACAAAACCCAATTAAAATATTTATGCAAAAAAATTCATATTTAAATTAATGATTTCTTAATTATTATATATATTTTCATCATTGATATTTTAATTAATGATTGACTAACTTAGTAAAAAAAATTATAGAAGTATTTATACTTTATAAATATAATGAAGCTAGATTTAATAATTTAATAAAAAATTAATATATGCAAAAGCAAATGTCTAATTCAATAGAAAAAATTATAAATATAATATTAAGAAAAATAATAAAAACATGTGTTAATGGGACAACTTGAACCTTAGTTCAAGAAAGATTTTATTCCCAATTTACCATCAGGCTACACTCATTTGTCAAGCATTAAACTGAATAAGAAAAAATTTATAAAAACAATATTAACTCGAGAAAAAATTTATAAAAACAATATTAACTCGAAAAATATAGCCACTGGGATGGCTTGAACCTGGGCATTGAAAGAAGACAAAGACACCCAGCCACCACTGGGCCACGGCCACATTGTTAACAAAAAATATGAAACAAAAATAGAAGTACTAACTAATCTGTCACAGAAAAATTAAAAAAAAAAATACAACCCGGGGAAACAACCCGGGGAATTGAATTCCCCGGCCCCGGAATATAATTCCCCGGCCCCGCCCCGGCCCCGGAATTTCCGGGGAAATTTCCGGGGACGGGGAATTGAATTCCTTGCCGGGGCCGGGGACGGGGAACGGGATCCCCGGCCCGGCCCCGGGTTTTTGCCAACCCTAATTACAACCTCTCATACATGAATAAAACACTTATAAAATAAAATCAAAGAAGCATTCCAATTTGCGTTGAAACTCTCCTCTTAATTCTTGGAATGCCGTGACATGCACCCATCAATACCATATGTTATGTAAACATAACATTATATATATAGTGGGATGCCCAATTGTGATCTCTTTAAAATTATGCAAAAATCTTAATCAAACTTAAATTAGGATAAAGACCAATACAATAGGAAGTGATATAAGTATCTCCTAAATAAAATAGGACACAAATAAATATACTCATATTTTAACTAGGATACATCAAATAATGTCCTAATCTAAAGAAATATTCATTATGAATCAAATACTTCCTAAATTATACTTCTAGAAACAGTAAAATAAGAAACAATATAATATTTTAATTTTATCACAAGTTGATCAAAAATGTCATGTGCATGGCACATGCAAGAGTGTCACACGTTGACACAAACATAATCAATACAAATTGTATTGCTTACTATTGTATTTAATAGAAAAGCACTTTAAAAAGAATTAAAAATTAACCATAAATCACGTGATTTATTAATATATATATATATATATATATATATATATATATATATATATATATATCATTTCCTTCAAAAAATTTATTAAAAGATTTTACGGTTTGATAATAATTTGTATGCAATTTAGTAATTTTGTATTGATATATTTTTTTAAGTAAACTGGAATATAGAATTTACTTTAAAAAAAAATATTGGATATATACTTAAAAAAGAGGGGTTTGAAGATCCTCATCCCTAACTAAAGTGTTTTATTAACTAAATACTAAATTAAGAGATCATTTTATTTTCATTTTTATGTATCTTAAATAATTAAAATTATTCGAACAAACGTTCAAAAATCTAAATAATTTCAAAAAGCATAATAACAGTGTAAAAAAATAATTATATATTTTGGGAAAATCGTGTTTTATCTAGTATCTTATTAAATCTCTTATTCTATCCAATCCATCATGATATAACTAAAAAAAGAAAAAAAAAAGAATCCAATCCAATATGGTACATTAAATATAACCTTGATGGTAATGCTTTTCATGTTGTCAATTTGTTGTATTTTAGTTGAATTCATTATAAACAACACTAGAAGCCTCGCACACAGGGATTATGCATATAAAATTTTGAGAAATTAAAAAAATATATATATGGAGGCTTTATTTCTAGTAATTTTTATTTCTTTTTTAATTGTCCGACCAAATTCAACTTTGAAAGATAAAAAACATCATTTCAATTATATAAAAGCATTGAAGTATGCTTTTAACAAGTTGATGAGTGACCCACCATGAGTCAGAACCATTGGACATGCTCCAATGTAGGCGAGGTCTTCAGTTTAAGTCAAACCAACACCTTTTTTTCTCATGGACCTATAGTGTACATGTTGGATCCTTTTGATAAGTCCATATTTAGGTGAGGGACTTTGTCTCGCGGATGAATTACTCGTCGATTCACTTCATCAATTGGCTAAATTTCAAATCACTTCTCTAAACATGGTTATTACACAGGCCAATAACCTTAAAACTCTTTAGTTTAATGGTATATAATCAATAATAAGGTTGTGTACTGGACTACCCCAGTGTTCCTGAATTCAATTACAGAAGAAGCAAATAACAAAAACAGCAACGTAACAGCAGCGGCAGCAACAACTGTAACAAAATTACAGAAGCACTATATATACGAGCCATTCAAGGATGAGAAGAAGCTCATAAGCTGCACTTGTACAGTTTATTAAATTGGGGCAAGATTACAATTCTATCAAAAAAAAATCATGATTAAAAATATTTAGATACTCAAAAGAGATACATCATATTTATATTCAATCATATAAATGCTAATGATGAAGTAATATATTTGCTCCCTTTAAAATTTAGAGTAATACCTCATATTTCAAATTCTTATCCAAAATCATGCATTCTAAATAATGAAATATTAATCTAAGGTTACGACATCATTTTTTTTATGTCATTACATTACCAATTTAACAATCACTCATCAATATACATCACTATCACTTATAATACAAATTTAAGATGAGTAGTACCATTCTTAAAATTAAAAATTTCCCATCATAATAGCAAAAAAAAAAATTAACCAAAATGATTTTTTTTTCTGGGTTATAAAAGGACAAATATTATATGTAAATTTAGGTGCATGATACATTCAAAACTTCATTGATTGCATTTCTCCCTCTTACTCAAGCTAATTGTCGAATCTAATTCAATAGAATATAGTATTTATGACAAAATTATGAGCGATTGATATCTTTCACGACAAAATGATAGACACATCGCTGTTAAATAACTTACAAGCAGGTTAATAGATACTTCGGAAAAAGCATGTATACCACACATCCAGATCAATCAATCGAAGACTGTGTTTCTTATGTGATGGATTTTTTTTTTTTTTATTAATACATTTTCGAAATAGCTTTGGGTTAGTAATTGGATGGGCCCATGTGCCGTCAGGCCCATTTGGTTTATTTAGGCTTGTTTTGATATCTTGGAGGATTGCGAAATCGTCACTTGGCTGCGTTAAGAAATCCTACTAATGAGAATCGGATCAGTACAACGTGATATGAACGAAGGGTTTGATGTTTTTTTTTTTTTTTAAATAAAATAGGGTCGTGCTGTAATGCTTTGCGTGCATTAAGAATGCTTAATGCATCAATACACTCGCAAAAAAGGGGAGATTTTTCAACAAAAATTGGGACTGGTTTCGAGTCATTTTTTTTCGATTTCTTTGATCAAAAAAGTTTTTTTAATCCTTAAAATTTTTTTAAAATTTTTTTTAGATTATATGTTTATCATCTAAGAAGAATTTATGAGTGATTAAAAAAAATTACTTTTGTAAGATCTGAAAGTATATAGTTATGCAATATAATAGTAAACTCTTAAGTAAAATGACACTAGAAGATTTTACGTGATTCGGTTATAAAACCTACATCCATATACAGCTTTAAAGCTACAATTCTCTAAGTTATTGTTTGTACTCTCTTTAAGATCATTGACAATACTGATTCAATCTCGCACATTGACCTAATCTTTGTAAAACAAAATCCCATCAAGATCTTAAACTCTAGTGATACTGCCCACTCTCTGTCGCTGATAACTTAACAACACCCTGTTAAGTAAAACATAACCACAACGTTTGACAATGAATTATATAAACACTAAGCTCGCAAATTCTCTCAAGTGTTTACTAACTCAAACAAACTTAATCAACACGAACACAACCTTCTCATAAATGAATAAAACATACATAAAATCAAAGAAGCATTCCTTATTCTGTGTTGAAGCTCTCCTCTAATTCTTCGAATGTCGTGACATACACACACATACATACATATAAGTTATGTAGAATAACGTTATATATATAGTGTGATATCTGATTGTGCTATTTCTCCAAAATCCTATAAAATCTTAATCGAACTCAAATTAGGATAAAGAACAATACTTTAGGAATTGATATAAGTAATCTACTAAATAGAATACGATATAAATAAATATACTCCTAATTTAATTAGGATACATCAAATAATGTTCTAATCTAAAGAGATATTCATTATGAATCAAGTACTTCCTAAATCATACTTCTATAATCAGTAAAATAAGAAAAAATATAACACAATATTTTGATTTACAAGTTGGCTAAAATAATCATGTGCATAGCACATGCTTAAGTGTCATGAATTTGACACCAATAATCTCCCATTTTTTTGGCAACTTGTGATGAAAACACCAAACTGTTTTTTATCAAAGAATAGTACACAAAGATAAGTCCAAAACAACTATAAGCAATCACAATCCATTGAACAAAAAATGACATACTTAAAGAAATAACAAACTGTTCAGTTATAAACCACATAACAAAATAAGTGCACAGAAAAATGTCTAAAAATGTGATGCAAAACAAATCAGAGCTAATCAAACCTGTCAAAGGTTATATGCATTAACATAAACAAAGTTAAATAAAATGTGGCAAACAAAGAAACAAACAAGTCAAATATGCAGATAAAAACACAAAACATAGTAAAGTAAATCCTACAATCAAAAACACAAGTCATAAAGCAGTTGGAATTCAAATATAAAGACTCCCTCTAACTTACTACCTTTGAAGTCAAGTAGAATCAGTTCAAACAAAAAAAAAATAGAAATGAGATCAGAATCAGAAACTTCTTCTCCCCCTTGATTTCATAACAAGTTCCAAAAACTTAATGATGTCAGGCATATTTGTGGACAAGAGGGGAAGAAAAACGCCCATGTATTTTCTTGATGCTGGCAGCTATAGTTTTAAACCTTTTGCTGGTGGTAGAAGGAGTAGGTGGCTCAGAGGCTATGGGAGTGTCTTGTTGTTCAGAGGTGTCAATGGTGGAAGCAGTAACTTCAGCCATAATTTGTCTCATCTCTCTTTCACGGTTTTCAGCGCTGGTTTCAATTAGCTACGACTCAACAACAGGTTGTTGTAGATCCATGATAGATTCTGCTGCAAGCTAGGTTGGACTTTCCTATACTGTTTCTGTTGTGTCTACTTTAGGAGCTAGTTCTTGTGTGTGTTCTGCATCATGTGGAGATGACTGCAGTGGTGGAGAGACAAGTTGTTCAGCTTTAGGAACTAGTGCATTGTCAGGTTCTTCTTCAAAAGATGGTGAAAGTGATGGTATTGCGGGTTCCTCTTGAGCTGGTTCATCTGACAGAGATTCATCATGCAATTTTGGAACTGCTGTTGCAACTGTCTTCTTCTTCTTGTCAGACTTTTTCTTCACCACTTTGACCTTCTTCTTGCTCTTCAGATAAGTTCCTTTGGCTTTCTTCTCTAATTTCTTTTTCTTCTTTTTTTTTTTTCAGTTGTCATGTCTATCTCAACAGCAAGTTGTTTAGCTTGATCCTCCTCTGGCATTTGTTCTGTTGAATGCTCTTGCACCACATTTTCAATTTTCATAGGTGATTGGTCTTTAAAGCAACATATTTTTTAGCAAGTTTATTCTTCAATACATATTGCTTTGCTTTGATGTCCTTGAGATCCTGCATAGTATCAGACAAAGTAGAATTTATCCAAGCAAGCTGCTCTTTCACATTGTTCATGGAATTGTTTCGCACTCTTCTTGGTTTTGGTTCAAAGGCAGGCAGATCATATTTGTCTTGCAGTCGATGCAGAAATCCTTTTGTGATGGATTTTGATGAAATCTCAGTGTGCCCTTTTGGGCTAATGGAAACACCATTTTGAGCTAAAATACCTTGAATCAAACAAGGAAATACAAGCAAAAAGTAATCAGATTTATATGGTGCAATTTGGACAATCATCCTATAAATCCATAAACCTAGATTAATTGGTTTATTTGTGCCCAAATAGAATAGAAACTTCACTCTATCTCCCCTGACCTGATTCTGATGTGAAGAAGAGAACCAATCAAACTGTGCAATCTTATACAGAACCCTGTATTTCTTTCCAAGGTACTGTTGATCAATGCCATCTCTCGGGTTCCAAACTAAATCCTCTCAACCACTTAATTCCTTAAGAACAATCGTTATATCAAAATTTTCTTCAACAGAGTGCAAACTACCAATGGGTATATCAAAGAAAGCGTTGATGACATTCGGTGAAAATTTCAAAAATTTCCCTCTATAATACACTTTGTGATAATGAAAACTCTTCAGGTTATCAATTGAAGCAGTTATATTTGCGTAAAATTTTTGAATCAAAGACTTAACAAGGGGTAGGAAGTTGTTTACCGTTCTAGTCCAGCAAATGGACTCAAGTAGTTCACTTAGGCCAAACTTGTTGAAGTCGGTTACCTTCATTGGCCTTTTAATCTGCAACTTCCTCTTTGATATGTACTTCAAGAAGTTTTGCTTGACAGTTGTTGTGAAGAACTTGTTGAACTTTGGCTTCACTTTTTCCTTCATTCGCTTGACTGGGATTGACTTATCTTCACTCTTTGCAGGATCAAATAAGATCTCTGCATGTTGTTGTTAAAACTGAGACGACTGAGAGCTATCGTTACTGTTGTGACCAGAGTCGTTTGAGAAAGATGATGCTGCAACTATGGTCTTCTTAGATTTAGATGAAGACGGCATTGTTAGGTTTTAAGTGCTGAAGGGTTTCTAAAATAGAGAGAGAAACGAGACGAAAGAGAGGATGGGATGCAAAAATGAGCGACTGTGATGTGAATAAAAAGAGCCCTAACTATGTTTATAATACATTTGGGAAGAAACTAAGTTTTGATAAAATTCGGTTTCCCATAAATTTCAAATTTTAATTCCTTTTCCAAAACAACCTCATTAATATCATTAATGAGATAAACTCAAATTTTGATTTCCATTAAAATAAGAAATTCTAATAGAGTTAGGATTTCTGCCACTGAAGTCTCTCCCCCTTAATCTAATAAAGCTGACATGACATTGTGACACATGGACACACAAGAAAGTCAAATTTCAGTTAGGCATAAAGAGCATCGTATGACATGAAAATCATAACTGAAAACAATTACATTTAATGTAACAACAGTATCTAGACATCATATGAATCATTTTAAATAAGCATATTTCGGACCTGTTTATAATCTTCATATGAAAGCTGTTTACAATTATTTTTTTACTCAATTGAGATGTCAAAAATATCATTTTGACATATTCACAAAGAATGAATCACATTAAATTATGAAATAAACACAATAGCTTTCACACAATATAGAGGTAGTCATTTTCATTTAAGTGGGTGATCTCAACATATTTCTTAGATACTCTGAGGTTACTCTCAATGATGGCTTTTGCACATCATATATTGGTAGCCCTCTTTGTATTTTTTATTTTAAACCAGTATCTTAACATTCACAGAGTTTTATATTACAACACACACATGCTTAATTAGAAAGAAACTTATAATATTATAGATATAAGTAACATAAGAGAAAGCAATGCTTATTCAAAAAATTGACAGATACCTAAGGTCTTTCTTAGATTTTCAAAACTTGTTGTATCTAATACCTTAGTGAACAGGTCAGCTAATTGTTTATCTGTGGAGATGTATTCAATGTGTATCACATTAGACTCTACAAGCTTCCTTATAAAATGGTATCTTATATCAATGTGTTTTGTTTTAGAATGCTGTACTGGATTTTTGGAAATGTTTATAGCACTATTATCCACAGTTATAGGTTTTTGTTTAATACCATAATCACATAGCATTTGCTTCATCTAAAGTAGTTGTGTATAACAATTTCCTGCTACTATGTATTCAGCTTCTACAGTAGACAAAGAGATAGAATTCTGCTTTTTGCTGTGCCAAGAAACAAAGTTAGTACCAAGATAAAAACATCCACCTGATGTGCTCTTCCTGTCATTTGTAATTTCTGCTCAGTCAGCATCACTAAACCCTGCAGGACAATCACTTGTATCCTTAGAAAACTATATACTACAATTTCATGTACATGTCTGATGATTCTTTTCACTGCTACAAGGTATGATTCTTTGGGATTTTCTTGAAATCTTGCATAAAGTCCTACACTAAAACACAACTCCGGTCTCCTTGTTGTAAGGTACAACAAACTACCAATGATGCTTCTATATAAACTTGCATCAACCTCTTTTTCTGCATTGTCTTTTGAGAGTTTTAGGTTAGTACTGATAGGAGTTTTTCTTTGATTTTGCATTCTCAAAACCAAATTTCTTTACAAGGTTTCTAGCATATTTTGATTGAGAGATGAATATCCCATTATTCATTTGTTTAACCTATAATCCAAGAAAGAAATTTAATTCTCCTACTATGCTCATCTCAAACACTTCATGCATCAACTTAACAAACTCATCAGTTTTGCTTTTGTTAATTGATCCAAACACAATGTCATCTACATATACTTGAGCAATAATAAAATAGTTAGATGCATGTTTAATAAATAAAGTCTTATCATTGATGCCTCTACTACAATCTCTCTTGATCAAAAAGTTTGTCAACCTTTCATACCAAGCTCTAGGGGCTTGTTTCAACCCATTACAAAGCTTTATGCAATTTATATACAAAATCAGGATGTTTAGGATCTTCAAATCCTTTAGGTTGTTCAACAAAAGCCTCTTCATTGAGATAGCCATTTAAAAGAGTTGTTTTAACATCCATTTGGTACAATTTAAAATCAAGCAAACAAACAATTACAAGTAGTAATCTGATTGACTCAAGTCTAGCTACTAGTGCAAATATTTCATCAAAGTCTATGACTTCTATTTATGTGTAACCTTGTGCTACTAGTCTAGCTTTATTTCTTACTACTTGATCACTTTCATCAGTTTTTTTTTAATATCTATTTAGTTCCAATGACATTTGCATTTTCAGGCCTAAGAACTAATTTCTATACTTCATTCCTTTTAAATTGATTATGTTCATCTTGCTTAGCCTGGATCCAAACATCGTCTTTTAAGGCTTTTTTCACATTTTTTGGTTTAACTACTGAAACATAACATGCAAATCTTACCTGATTTCTTATCTTACTCCTAATTTTCATTATTCCATCTAGGGTTCCAATGATTGAGCTAGTTGGGTGTGCCTTTCGTATCCAAGTAGGTGAATCTTCATTTCTGATTGAGTTTTTGTTCAGATCTATGTTGTTAGATGTCATTGTTGTGTCTGACGTAACAACAGTTGTTTCCTTTTTTATAACTGAATCTTCTTTGCTATTATTGCTGTCTGGTACTAATCTTTCTACATTTTCTGTGAAGCTGGTTATGCTTTCGTCATGTGAGTACTTTGCATAATTATCCAGATCATCAAATACTATGTTTACAGATTCTATAATTGACTCAGTTCGAAGATTATAGACTCGAAGAGCTTTGCTGCTCTGTGCACATCCCACAAAAACTCTTTCATCACTTTTCGGATCCAACTTTTCTAACTGCTCTGTCATTTAAGATGTAACACCTGCATCCAAAAACATGAAAATATTTCAAATTAGGTTTTCTTTCTTTCAAAATTTCATAAGGTGTCTGGTTATGCCAAGTCTTAGAAAAAATCTATTTGAAATATATCAAGCAGTGCTTATTGCTTCAGCCTATAGTCTTTTGGTCAACTTCTTGCTATTAAGCATCACTCTAGCTATCTCTTGAAGAGCTCTATTTTTTCTTTCCACAATGTCATTCTGTTCAGGTGTTTTAGGGGCTGAAAAATTCTGTTCAATTCCATGATATTTGCAAAAGTCAGCATAGTTAACATTTTCAAACTCTTTGCCATTATCACTCCTTATCCTCACTATTTTGCTAATATTCCTGTTTTGCTTATTTTCAAGCTTAACACGAAGATTCCTAAAAGCTTCAAAAGTGTGAGATTTTTCTTTAATAAAACCAACCCAAGTATATCTAGAGAAGTCATCCACACAAACAAATATGTATTTTTTGCCAGAAATGCTTTCAATTTGTATGGGACCCATAAGATTCATGTGAAGCAAATCAAGTATTTTAGATGTGTTAAGATGTGGGATTGATTTATGTGCATTTCTAATTTGTTTTCCCATTTGGCATAGTCCACAAATTCCATGGATTTTGTCATCAAGTTTAGGAACTCCTTTTACAGCACCTAACTTAGTTAATTTAACCAAGTCTTTGTAATTTAAGTATCCTAATTTTTTATACCACAATTCTAAATCCAAGATCCTAGCATAAAATGCAATTTTTACCAAATAACAATTATTTGAAGATCTATTTTCTTCTAAAATGCATTTACCAAAATTATCTAAAACCATGCATTTGTTTTGTGTGAAATTAATCACATACTTGTCATCACATATATGACTAACACTAATTGGATTAGCTTTCAAACCTTCAACCAGCAAGATATTTTGGAATTTAGATAGGCCTTTGACATTCAAAGTGCCTTTGCCAATGATCTTACTCTTTGCTCTATCACATTTCCCTCCTTGCATGATTCAAAATCTTTCAAAAACTGTTTATTTCTACTCACGTGCCTAGAACAACCATTGTCAAAATATCACAAATTGTTAGAAGAATGCTTAAGTGCAGTAAAAGCAACATTGCAGACAGTCTTCTCTTTCTTAACTCACTGCAGTTATGTCTTTAGTAACAACTTGAACTGTTTTAGCCTTTTATGCAAAAGATTCAACAATTTAAAATACTTAAGTCTAATATGTCCTTTGACACCGCAAAAATAGCATGTTGGAATGAATTTCCTTATCTTTTCAGGACTGTATTTAAAAGAGCTTAAAGGTGAATCAAATACTTCAGTGTTTTTTGAACTAGAACTTGATCTTCTTGAGTTAGGTTCAGAATTTTTATCTGATGTTGAAGCTTATACAAACATTGTTATTGATGAGGATGCAACACACTACAAAAAAAAGGGCCTATTGTGATGAACAAAATTTGTCTCTACAAGTATAATATGTGTCGCTAAATCAATTTTGTGACTAAAAATATGTCACTATATATTTGTCACTTTTGCCCCTGTCACAAAAGGGTATAGAGACAATTTTAGGTTCGTCACAACAATTTAGTGACAATCATAATTTATTTCTTTATATTGGTCACTAATGCTTCTTTATAGCGACAAATACATGTTAATCAATAGTAGAGACACAATTACCAATTGTCACTATAAATACAAGTTGTGACAAATTTATTTGTCATAAAGTCATTATTAGTGACTAATGAATTTGTCACAAATTTTTCTATAGTGACTATTACATTTGTCACAAAATAATATGCAGTGACTATAATATAAGTCACAAAAATAAATATAAAGACTATTAAATTTGTCACAAAATTATTTTAATTACTAGTAAATTAGTCCCAATAACTTTAGGTACCTATTAAATTTGTCAAAAATTTAGAGTTAGTGACAATAATTACTGTCACAAATTCAGTTTTAGTGACTATTTAAATTGTCCTAACTATGTTTAGTGACTATATATTAAATCAGTCACAATGTCATATGAAGTTTCTATCATTTATATGCCAAAACTATGTTGAGAGACTAAACAGTTGTCACAATAATCTCTTTAGTGACTATTAAATGTGTCATAAATATATTTTCATTTAATAAGAAAAGTTGCAATTTACTTGTATTGCTAGTGAAATTTGTCAATATATATATAATTAATCATTTTTCTATTTTGTGTATCTATAATAACAAGAATAATATGTGGCTCAAAAAACTATTTTAAATACAAAATTCAAAGCTTCACATGTGTCTAACATAATAAAAAATTAAAGTAAATAACAATGGTGTCAAATATCTAGTGAATAATATAAATAAAAATAAAAATCTCCCAAAAGCTTCAAATTTTCAACTTAAGCAAACCTAATATATCTAATAATAAAAGTTCCAAATGCATTTAATTATTTTGACCTCGAACAAAATTCATAAGTTCTTGAACATTAGATTTCACTTGAGCTAATTCATCTCCAAGATTCTTCACGTGCTCTTCTGCAACTTCTCTTTGTTTTCGTTCATCTTCCCACATCTTCAAAAGTTCAGTACGTGAAGGTTGTGGACCATAAATATCGACACGTCGTATGCCCATGCCAAAAGTACGAATACAAGATCTTCCATCCTCACCCATAACTTCAGTAGAAATTTTATCCTTTGATTGATCAGGTTGGCTACTCATACGCTCAGTCATTTCCTTCTACAAGTGATACATAATTATTAACATAATATGTTTAACATAATGCCATCACAATAAATTTTAGTTAAGAATATAATTATTATATACGTACATTTTCATATTATATTGTATAAATTCCAATTAGTTGCATATAACACAAACTACTTGCAAAAGATATCATATCATATCATTTAAAATCACCATATATAATAAAAATGTAAGATGAGCCCTATAACTTACAATTAGTTCTGCAGAAGTTGAATCTATAGCGCTTTTATCTTTCTTTGTATGAGTGACCATGTACATTGTTATCTTATCTGGCTCTTTACCTTCTGGATCTTGGGATTGCTATCACAAAATAGGATTATTAGCATATGTACATATAACCCAAATTATTAAGAAATAGTTAAATAGGAAGATTACCAATTCATCTTTGACTCTTGCAAAACTTTTTGTTCCTGAGGTATGACTTGATGTGAGCTTTGAACGATTGGTCTTACTTATTGTAGCTCGACGCTATAACAAGTAAAAACATGAAAATATTATTAAAAATAATTTATCGTGAAAAGAAGCATTATTTTGTCTCCAAAAAAAAATTATTTAAATACATACTTGTCCTTTCTCAGACTCCGAAAAATCAATCAACCATCTCCATTGGTCCTCCCCTACTTCATCTTTGAGATGGGTCAGCATTTCCTCATCATTTTTTATTTTTACTGTGTTGTATTTCTCCTTCAATGTGAATTTCCTATTACACCACCGATGAGCTAATTTGTCATTTAGCCATTTTGAAATAGCATCCCAATCGGTTGTGAATTTTTTCTGTAACAATTTTAAAAAAAAATTAATCGTAACACTTATTTAATATTTATGAGAAGTTAGTGAACTTCAAGTACCTTTATTATGCTGTTCATGCAATCTTTATCCTTTTCTGGTACAAGTCTCCAATCTGCATAATTAAGTGGCATTATAGAAGAATCACGTGCAATATAACCAATATATTGTCCTAGCTGCTTAGCACCATCTCCTATAGGTTGTCCATAATAGTTCAAATTCACTCGAATGGAATCTACTTGATTATGTATTGATTGTAATCTAGTTGGTCCACGAACCCGTTTAGAAGCAGTGGAAGCACCTGTTAACATTAATGTAATTAATATTATCATTTAACCATAAAAATTAGTTAGTAGCTGTTGTGAATGTTTAACATACCAGGACTGTTTTCACCATTGCCACTTTCACCATTTTCTCTCTCACCATTTAATTGCTCAATTTGAATGTTTTGAGTTTCTAGGAATAATAAAAATTCATTAGTAAATAATAAAATTAAAAAAATGAATTATCAGTCTTTTACTTACCAACATGAGCTTGAATTTCATTGGCATATTGGTTTTGTGATTGTTCACTTGTGAAGGGAGTAGTACAAGATACTCTTCCATAATCACCTTTGTTTTGTCGATCAGATCGTTTTCGTTTAGTCATGACCTGCTACAAGCTTTTAATTTAGATTGAACTATACATTTAATTTAAATAGTCTAAGCAGATGTATTAACCCTCCAATAGAACTATACATTTAGAAAAAGTTAAATTAAGGTTATTATAATAACATTTATCCTATTAACATGCTCACCAACTGAAGTTCACTTTAACTTTATTCTTATTAAGATCTATATACTTTATACTTATTTCAAAAAAATGCCTATATAGACTGATTAAAATATAATATTGAGGAATCAAAAACATACGCTGGCCTTCTTTCCAATAGCTTCCTTGTGCATTAGAGCTTATCCAAAAAAATATATCTGCTAAATATTTTTAAAAGATCCCAAAGATGAATCTGTATAATAAATAAGCAACTATAATTATAAATCTATTTGTGACTTCTAGAAGATTTAAATAATTCTAGAAGTCAAAATACAGCTACTTAGACGAAAGAAATAAGAAGCGTGATTAGAGGAGTTATTTGATTGTGATGGGATTCAAGAACTGTGTTGGCAGTAAAACGTATAAAATAAAATATATAACAATTTTCATTGAGTAAAACTGTCAAACAATCAAAACAATCTAGAAACGGACAGTTGATTACCTGGAGTAATTTTCAATATGTTTGCAAGAGGGGCTGGCAGTGAAGCGTGAAGTCAGAGTGCGGCTACTTCAACGAAAGAAATAAGAAGTGTGATTGCAAGAGGGGCTGGCAGTGAAGCGTGAAGTCAAAGTGCGGCTACTTCGACGAAAGAAATAAGAAGTGTGATTAGAAGAGTTATTTGATTGTGATGGGATTAAGTTTTGCTGCGAGGGAGTAGTTAGCAAAATAGCTAATTTTTTATCATTGATTTGCCGAAAAATTTAGGACTCCTAACAGGAAATAAATTTTATATTGTGATATAAGAAGAATACTGTTAAGGAAAAATGAAGATACTTGCTGTGTTTAAAAAAAATAATTTGCGACTAATATTAATGTATATTAAAATTTTATATTATTTAGAGACAAAATAATATAGTCACAATTGGTAAATTTATGATTTTTTAATTTTTTGTGACAGATTTAGTGACTATTATAAAAAAATTGTCTCTAATTAAGTAAAAATTATGGCGGGAATTTAAGCGCCAAAATTATTAAGTCCCTCTTGTGACTGTTATAATTATATGTCTCAATAATTTATTTATGGGGACATAATTTACAATTAGTCACGAAGAATTTGTCCCTATATGTGACTTTTTTTGTAGTGACATCACCTTCTGTATACCCCAAGCCATGTTTGTTGGAATTGTCTCTTCCAATATTCAAGACCTAATCAAGTTTAGTTGACCCAATTTTGAGTTCATTAACACATTTTTTGCTCTCAATCAGTTCTGCTGTAATTTTCTTAAAATGTGTTATTTTGTCTATCAAAATAAGCTTCAATTCTGTAATGCAGTTTTCAACATAAGATTTTTCACATTTCAGCACTTCAATCTCCTTTATCAAAGATTTGATTTCTTGTTTCTGACTCAGCCATTTACCATAGAGTGTATTAAAGTTTCTTACAGCTCTTCATAATATTCTGGATCATCTTCTGTATCTGAATGTTCATCATCAGTTCAGCACTTTTCTGTTGTGCTGAACATAACAGCTTTCATTTTATTAGTTGCAGATGTTGAAAAAGCTACAAAGTTACTCATGCATTTTTGATCTTCTGAATCAGTTTCTAAATCATCACTCCAAGTAGTTGTTAGGCCTTTGTTTTTCTTTTTGAGATTAGCATATTCAGATTGAATATGCCCATAACTAGAACATTCATAGCACTAAATTTGTCCTTTCTTATCAGGTTGCTTTGATTTCTTCTTGTCATTCTTCTTGCTGAATTTCCTGAACTTGTTTTCATTTGAGTTTGATGGCTTTCCTTGATTCTTTTTCTTGAAATTCTTTTTCATAAACTTGACATAATTTTTTGTTAGAAAAGCAATCTGTTTAGAATCAGTTTCATCGAGCTCATCATTACTTTCACCATTAGATTTTTCAATTTTAACATTGAATGTAATGTTCTTTCCTTTTTGCCTCATAGCACTACGATTAATCTCAAAGTTTTGGAGAATACCAATCAGTTCATCAACCCTCATCTCATTAGTGTTTTTAACTTCCTCAATGGCTGAAATTTTCGGCTGAAATTTATCTGGAACAAATCTAATTATTTTGCTAATAATTTCTGCATCAGTAACAGTCTTGCCAAGCATATATGCAGAATTGATGATGTGACATAACTTAGAATAAAAATCAGAAATCGACTCATCCTCATGCATCATCAAGTTCTCAAATTGTGAATTTAATCTAATGGATTTAAATCTTTTAACAAAAGCCGTACCTTCGTGTTTTACCTCAATAATATTCCAAACTTCTTTAGCCACTTTGCACTTTGAAATCTGTCCAAAGTTATTTAAGTCCACAACAACAAAAATCGCATTAAGAGCCTTTGAGTTCCAACTTGAACGTCTGTATTCTTCATCAGTCCATTCCTCCTCAGGTTTGGGTTCAGAATCGCCAAAAGCATTCAATCTTGTTGGTGGCGTCAATCCTTTAAGCACACTGATCCATGTCCTGTCATCAAGAGATTTGATATACATCATCATTCTTACTTTCCAATATAGATAATTACCATCATGAAGAATAGGTGGTTGTGTTCCGGATCCTCCATTACGAATAAACTGTATTCCTCCAAATCAACGTGATCTTTTCTTCACTTGTATGTTAGTGAACCTGCTCTAATACCAATTGTGAGATCTGGAAGTGTGTAGTTATGTACAATATAACAGTAAACTGTAAAGTAAAATAGCATTGAAGGATTTTACGTGATTCGATTATAAAACCTATATCTACGGACAGCTTTAAAGCTGCAATTCACTAAGTTCTTGTTTGTACAATCTTTAAAATCGTTTGCAGTGCTGATTCACTCTCTCACACTGACCTAATCTTTGTAAAACAAAATCCCGCCAAGATCTTAAACTTTAGTGACACTGCCTACTCTCTATCGCTGATAACTTAACAACACCCTGTTAAGTAAAACATAACCCCCATATCTGACACTGAATTACATAAACACTCAACTCACAAGTTCTCTCAAGTGTTTACTAGCTCAGACAGACTTAATCAACACAAATAGGCTTGGAACCGGGGCGGGACGGGTACGGGGCAGCAGGTATCCAGCCCCGCCCCGCTCAAAATTTTTTTGCCTCGCCCCGCCCCATTGCCCTTTGCGGGGCGAGACAAAAAATTTTGAGCAGATCCAGACCCGCCCCCCCTAAATATTTATATTTTGACAATAACCCCCCTGTAACATTTACATCTTTGCAAATGACTCCATTCTTAATTTCTCATCATATCATTTATAACTATGATCATTTTGTAACAATCATAAAAACAATAAATCTTCAAACCAAAATCAAAATGGTTGTATATTACCATTTGATTTACATTTTGATTTTATTAGTAATAATGTTACATACTCTATTAGAAATAATGTTAAAAGTGTATTATTACTTGTAAACTAGTTAATTAACAATTTTTTAAATAGTTAATAATACAATTAAATAATTTTTCGATAGCATATTGATTTAATTTCAATATAATAATAATAATAATATGATTGGCATATATATTTTGAAAATAATCTTGTTAATATTGTAATAATTTAATTAGTACTTAATAATCTATATCAAGATTGTATATATTATACAAATTCAATCACTATAAAATACAACTATTTTATTTTGTTATTATAACATGACTAAATTGATGTTAATATACTAAAAGATATTAATTATTAATTAAAATGTAATTTTCGTTAAAGTATTTGTATCGTTTGTAAAATTATTAAGAATTTATATATATGAAAAGTTTAACAAATATAACCTAAAAAGTTTTTAACAGTCCTAAAATTTTAAAATTTTATAACTACACCCCTAAATCATGCGGGGCGAGGCGGGTCAACGGGCCCAAGAGGCTGGACCCGGACCCGCCCCGGCCGGGGCAAAAAATTTTTGCTCCAGACCTGCCCCTATAATGCTCTGGGGCGAGTCCAGACCTACGCGCCCCATTGGTCCGGGTCTTACCGGGGCCTCGGACCCAACGGGTCATATGCCCAAACCTAAACACAAACACAACCTTTTCATAAATGAATAAAAGATACATAAAATCAAAGAAGCATTCCCTATTTTGCGTTGAAGCTCTCCTCTAATTCTTCGAATGTCATGACATGCACACACACATACATATAAGTTATGTAGAATAACGTTATATATATAGTGTGATATCTGATTGTGCTATCTCTCTAAAATCCTGTAAAATCTTAATCAAACTCAAATTAGGATAAAGAACAATACTTTAGGAAGTGATATAAATAATCTCTTAAATAGAATAGGATACAAATAAATATACTTCTAATTTAACTAGGATACATCAAATAATGTCTTAATCTAAAGAAATATTCATTATGAATCAAGTAATTCCTAAATCATACTTCTAAAATCAGTAAAATAAGAAACAATTTAACACAATATTTTTATCTACAAGTTGGCCAAAATAATCATGTGCATAGCATATGCTTAAGTGTCACAAATTTGACACCAACAGCTTTATATCTTTTAGGAGAAGTTCAAAATTAGGGCTTTTTTAAAAGTTTTTTTAAACTTTTTTAAAGTTGTAAAAATCAAATATACCATTACTATATTTTAAAACATATACTTAGTTATCCTTCCTTTCAAAAAATTATTTTGATAATTTAATATTTATAAGTACTTGTATACTTATCTAATTAAACAATCAATAATTTTTAAATATATAAAAACTCTAATAGAATCAATTCTACTCCAATAAGATCTAGTTCAATATACTCTATTTAAAAAAATCAAAATAAAAATTTTATAAAAGTCGGAAACCGTATAAAAGGAGTCGTAGATATATATCTTGGTAGTAGCAAGTTCACTGCAAACTTTCAATGTCTTTCTGAGCTTTAGATTCAATTCAAGAGGAGAAAAATAAAGGATGATTAATCTGTTATATCTTAAGTAAATTAATATGTATTTATAAATATAACAAGATTATACTTAATAAATTATAGAGGACATGGTACCTCATTCTGCCTGCCATTCTTCTAAAAAGTATCGATAAGAAATTAATTAATTTTGCAATGGATTCTTTCTGGAGAACAGTTAACTTTTATTCTTTGTTTTACATATCTTAATGCCATTAAAGATCCTGTCATACTAGGAAAATATATCTCTTTCGTCACTATTAATCTTTATTCAAATCTCCGCAAGGTTATTGGGTCAGTTGTATTTAGAAGAATGAAGAATCAATCAGTTTTTTTAAAATTTAAAAATAAAATGAGAAAAAATATATATTTATTAATGTAAAAGCAATCAGGGTCAGACAATTTTTTGAACAAGGACTCAGCTCTCTCTCTCCCCCGCCCAGGATGGTTAATATTTGTTAAATTCAAATTCCATTTTCATAATAATTTCCAAATTTCTTTCCGATTTTAGATTGCTAAATGACAGACCCTTAATCCATAAATCTATTTAAAACTCATAAATTTATTACCCCAGGAAGTTTTAAGGTTAATTGTACGATATATAAGCGCGACCTTTGCCTTCGCCGTTTTGTTTGAATCCACTCGAAGGGGATGGAGACCACAGCTTGATACGAGTACGAACTGAACTATACCAGAAGGCTATACTTGCTATACCCAAAAAAACAAAACAAAGGGTTATACTATTTTTATCATAGATCAATGATTCAATTTTTTTTTTCTCTTTGGTAATTCTTATCATAATTTAAAAAACACTAGTCATTTATTTTGTACAAACATCGGTCATTTATCTTAGTTGACTAGGGAAAAAGCAGAAAAAAACCATTGGATGAAGTATGTAATCAACTAGAATGAGTAGGCCAATCAAATAATTTAAACTAAGATTTTTTTTTTCTTGGCAACCAAACAAAAGATTGATGTAGACACGTATGGGAGGGAAAATCTGAGGAAGTCGAGGAGGAGGAGGAGGAGAACCATGATTTCCATTCTTTTTCTTTCCTGTGGATAAAAGATTGAAAAGATGTATGTAAGGCCATACTTTCTTTGAAAACAACTTGAAAGCAACGTTGGGCTACTTGGAGAAGCAATTGCTTGCAAAGCCACTCAAAAGTTTTTGTTTTTTATATATTATATATCTTTGACTATCCATTTGTGTATTCTATTTAATCGATAATTCTTAGCTAGTTACTATTTTAGCATCTCTTCTTCTTTATTTTTCTACCATTGATTGGACTTCTTTATTATTTTTTTTTTGTCTTGCTATCCCATCAATGTATTAAAATTTTATGCATAATTCGATTCCCAATATCTTCAAATTCGATGCCCAACATCTGAAGTTTTGTATTTCCTGAACAGATTTTTTCATATAAATTCCATACTCAACAAATCAGATTTTTACATGTAAATTCCATACTCAACATATCAATCTTTTGTGCTTATATTTAAATATTAATATTAATATACCCTAGTCAATTTGGTGGAATTTTAATTCATTTCAAATTCGACATAAAATATGCTGTTTTTTAGCTAACAAGTTTTACCTCACTTATTATTCATTAAATGACACTTTTCTTCCGTATGTTTCATAAAACGATAATTATTTCCATTCTTTTTCACAATTATATACGGTAAAATATCTATTTGATCTTCAAACGCATAATAAAAACACTGAAATTAAAGGATAAATTAAATATAAGAATTATAAGATATTTTTAATTATATACTTCATAAATTATAGAGAAGAAATTGTTACTCCTTTACCTTTTATTTTTCTTTATTTCTTCAAATGATAATTATTAAAAAAGCATCAATGGGATTGTTCATACGGAGGCTTAAAGATGCGTTTTAAAAAAGAACAAAAAAAAAGAGAAATTAATAAAAATAGAAAAAAATTAACTAGAGTTGTTTCAGGAGTTTAAGCAGACGTATTGAGTAAAATACTAATATTACATATGCAAATATAAAGCGGTGATATATATCTTAAAATTTATCTCAAAATTATATATTTTAAATGACAGATATTAAATTAAAATTACACATCACACTACATCAATCATTATATCAAACACACATTCACTTAGCAAGTCTATATTTAATATATATCATTTAAGATATAAAATTTGAAAACGGCATAATTATTCATTCATATAGTACAATATTACTAGATGATGGTTATCATATTATTCACTGAATTTTTTTCATTTATTAAAATTTCATCCACTGAATTGAATGATTTTGTGCGTGTTTATTACTTGGGTGTAAATAATCATATAATGAAGAAAAAAAGAAAAAAAAAGAACACTGTTGATACATACTTTCATAAGTCTTAAAACATAACCATCTATTTTAACCAGCACAAACACTATATATAAATATATATTTGATGATATTCGTTATATCACTAATTATGGGCATTATTTCTGAAGATAGAAAGAGTGGAATAATGTGCAGTTGAGGCATAACACTTCAGGGTTACACGAGGCCAAGGCTAAAATCTTTTCAATCGAAGATTAAAAAAAAAAAAAAAAAGAAAAATAGAAAAAGAAAAAAGAGAGAAGTGAAGTTGACACGAAAGGAGGATAGCACTCCGAAATCTCCATTATCAAGATTCCTTCGGACTCTTCCTCGAGAGGCGTGTGCTTCTCTCATGCCTAGCCGGGGCCCGCACCCCAATGCCCCCGACCCCACCTTGATTCACGACCCTTCTCCTCCATCTCCTTAAATACGGGTCATGCTGCGACCCTTGGAGATCATAGCAACCCGTTAACACTTGTGCATTCAACTCAAACACACTTCCAGTTTCAGCATCTTTCCAAGTTTCCAACATGTCGGACTGCGGCAACTGCGACTGCGCTGACAAGAGCCAGTGTGTGTAAGTACTCATCATCAATCATCACTCACGTTAAGCTTGTTAATTCTAAGCTTTGGTTTGCTTGAGCCCGGTTGGTTGGTGATTATTATTTTGTGGTGGATATCCTCGTATTTGTGCATTGTTATGGAGTTCATTTTGTTTGGAGTTTGGGCGTTTGTGTTGTCCGTAAGCTGAACGATGTTTTACTTTCTATGTGAAGGTTACTGTTGTTCCTTCTGGTTATATATTATAGTGTTGATAGCTTCATGCCTACATGTTTATTATGAGTTGAAGAAACCATGTTTTGGTGCAACATGCAGGGCTTTTATTTAATGGGCAGAAAGAGTTTGCATGTTTGTTTTAGACCTTGTTAAGTCTTGGTCGGTGGTGCCCAGATGCTGGATGACTTTGCATGATGAACCAGTTGTTGTTATTTGTATATTCGGTTTTTATTATTTTGGCTATATATAGATCTCTATAGTTGATTGTTTAGAGATCAAGTAACGTCAAAGTTCTGGCAAAGATTTTGGCTAGATCAGGATTTTGATTACAAAGATATGTATTTTGCAGGAAGAAGGGAAGCAGCTATGTTGCTGACTTCGTTGAGACTGAGAAGAGGTACTCCTTTGTGCTTCAGAAGTCCAAGGAGATTTGATCAAACATAACAAATTCTTGAGAAAATATATACATATATACGATGAAGCTTAACAGATCAAAAGCTATAATTATGCACTAGAAACATTGATTTTTTATCCGGCAAATCTCTTAGTACGGCACCTGGATCTTGCATAATTCTATATATATATATATATATATATATATATATATATATGGATCCGATATTAAAGCCAGTACATTCTATTATATTTTCTATTTCTTATGGTTCTTTTCGGCGAAGATGTCATGATAACGAACTAATACGTTTTGTCTCTGGGTGCAGCTACACCACCACCATCGTGATGGACGTTCCTGCTGCTGCTGAGAATGATGGCAAGTGCAACTGTGGCCCTAGCTGCTCTTGCACCAACTGCACTTGTGGTCATTAAACCAAATACAGTAGTTAAGTTATGTGTCTGAAATCAATAATGTAACAGTCAAACAATTTCGCTTTGTTAAATGTGTAAGTGTGTGTCGCATCTTTCCATATCTGTATTTCCTTCTGTAGTCGTGTAATGGCCATGCATATGGCCTTGCGTGGTGTTTAATATATTGCTATTAGTATATACCCTCTGCTGTCTGCTCTTACCATCTCCTTAATCATCCACTAAATAGTTCCAAGTTATCATTGACTGGAATTTTCATATTAGAGAAACGGTGACAGAAACATAACAACAATCTAAAACCGGCTCCTCGTAGGAACGCACCACTTACGTTAATTTGCTAACTACATCATTGGGTATTTGACGAAGAATTACAACCAGGGTTAGGTTTATACGACAGCGTTGGCTATCCACGGTAATGAATAATCATTGAATTCAGTTTGAGATACAAGTTTAAAAAAAAAAAAAAAAAAAAAAAAAAATCTATGAAAAGAACATTTTCCAACCTATTGCTACTTTGTCTAAGAAATTTCCGGAGAAATCATCTTACATTCTAGAAGAACTAATGGGCATATATACGAATAAACTAGCATGCTAGGGTTAACAGATATAGAAGATAAGCAAACAAAGTCATTCTTCCCTGGATTAGTTCAAATCACAGTAAGATAAATGATCTCTTGTTAGTTGAAGTTCCTCATTGAGATAAACAATATAACAAGTAAAAACACACAGATTTTTTCAGAGAACTCTATAACTGGAGTGTAGATGTTATGCTCTGGGCTATATGGGCCAACCTCAAATCATGCTTGACAGTAAGATGAAACATGCACCTAATTTTTACAGCAGCCAGCCACTCGAACCGCTGATTTAATTCAGATGAAACCATAAAGATGCAGCATAACCAACAGGGGGTAAGTAATAAGTCAACCTTTTTTTAACCATTTTCACTTCAAATTATGAAGGTAACAAAATTGTAGCAAAGAAATTACAAGTATTGCATTCAAAAGTAGATGAAAATTATTGTTCCTTGCTTTATTCCTTTTTAAGTTTCAATCATCTGCCATCTTGAATCTAAAATGTAATGTCTGTATACCCAACTGGTCTGAATCATGAAAAATATCTCCATCAATCTCAAACATTAAAGCCCTCAGCACGAAGGCACTTACGATGAGCCTCAATCCATTTCACACAGGCTTCTTCACCGTGCTGCACAATGCATTCATCTCTTAGCTTCTTGGTATCAGGGCAAGCACAGCAGATCTTCTTCTTCGGCTTCGTCTCTTGACCAGATTTTGTAATTATCAGCTGTGACTCTGGCAAAGCTAAGGTAGAAGAAGCATCCTGCAAAGGCAATCCACCCATTGTTTACAGTCCTTCAAGAATTCAAGACGCTAGAAGAGAATGATCCTGGAGAAACAAGGAACAAAAATGTCAAATTGAAAACAGAAATAGGCTTGAGACGCCAAGATGGATAGCCTCCATATTCACTAGTGCTCTAATTAAATAAACATATGAAAAAAGTAATAACTAAACGAAAATCTGAAAGTCAGAAGAAGATACATGGACCAATAAAGTAAGGTATGAATATCTAGCATCAAGTAGTTTGTACTTTTAGTTTGCATTCACCCTCATAAGAATTATACTGATCATAGAAGAGGAAATTAGAAAGAAAACAAAAAACTACAGAAACCAAGTTCAAATAACAATGAAAATGAGAATTTCAACCATAATAGCATTTGTTGCAAAACTGATAATAAAACAACAATTTACTCTTTACTTTCTCTTTCCCCAATCACCAATTTTATTATTATAGGCCTTCTCCGTGTACCCCTTAGGTAACTCACAACCTAAGGTTTTTCATTTCCAAATAATCTATCCCTAAAAGAATGAGAAAGACCAAGCATAACCTAGGAATGTGTGCTTCGCAAGAAAATCATCTAATAGATCAAGTTTGTGAAGGCAAGTGGAAAAAGGCCCAATTTGAAGGCTCTAGAATGACTGCCACGGGGCTAAGAGATTGGTTGATTGGTATAAGAATCAACTGAATAGAGAAAGAGTTCCATTTATATGAAAGTCCCCTCAAAAGGCTCAAACCTAAACTAAAAAGGATTTCCAAGTTCCACACGTATAAATCAAGAATCCAAAAATATTCCCAAGGGTAGAAATCTAGTAGAAAAAGAAAATGTAAGAAAAAATAAACCACAAGAATCAAACAATTTTTTTTCCAGTTCTCTCCTCTTCTTTTTTTCTCCAAGATTTCCATTTCTCCCACTTACCACTTAACAATCAGAAGATTATAAAATATAATGACAAAATCGTAAGTCTGAAAAAGGGAATAACCCGTTCCATAGAAATAGAAGTCCAAGAGAAATTATAGAGAAAAATAAAAAAATTCTAGCAGACAACAAAACTGTATTCATTAATAACAGCTGAAACAACGCTTGAATAACTCACAAATTCAAACGATAACAAATCAACAGATGCAAAAGAAAAGAATTGAAGAACTCATGCAAAGGCCCTATTTTTTTCCAAAAACCATTTGCTCTAACGGTGATCAGCTCATACACTTCTCATGCAGCCAAAGTTAGAACCTCAACTCCACTCATAGTAGCCTCAGCCAAAGCTACTCGAGCATAAAAAAATTTAAAATACATATATATATATATATATATATATATACACTCTTCACAACCTGGAATTTAACTTGAGAAAAGAATAAGCAAACATATATGCAATCAATTTACATCAAAAGTCAATCTTGGACCAGTCCCATTAAACATTTCAATCCCATAATTGGTGGGTTTGCAATAAATTTTGTATTAATCACTTGCAAATACACAAACAGTGAAGCACAACCTCCCATAAAAACAAACCTCAAAGAGGGTACAAAGCAACAACACATAACATAGGCATCCAATATGAACATCTAAAAAGTGATTCTATGGCGGTTAGAGAAAGAAAAGACAGACCTACAGTTGAATATCGCCAGAACAATCAAACTTGTGGCTCAAGAGGGTTTCGACTTTCCGTTGTCAACTGGAAAATGGAGAACAGAGGAAGAAAAGTAAAGAGAAACAGAGGTGGCTGTGGGCCGGGGTCGGGTTGGTAAACTTATAGTTTGGGCTTGGTCTCGGCCCATTTGGACCTATAAATGAATTGACGAACTATTAAACGAGAATCAGAAAATTGTAACTTTTTCCTAGTGTAGTTAGTTCTATACATATTGTGCCCAAACGATTATATCAAACAGAAAAGACAATAAAATTATGTTTTACAACTAAGACAAATTGAAATATACCACAAATTTTTATGTTTTTTGTTTATTATGTTTAAAATTAACTTTGGGCTGAATTTAGACTCGAAAATATCAGCTAGTGGTTGTTTCATATAATTGGAATGGATTTTTCTCTTTTTTTTTTCTTAAGGGGAACTATTTTGCCATGTCTTGTTTATAAAATTTGCCAAGGATAAACAAGTCAAAAGCCAAATATCTTGCTATGGCGTGTAGTGATATACTTTGAAAGGGCAGATCAACAACAAATTAGTAATCATTCTCATTGGTTACTTGCCTTTGCCAAGTGAAAGAATAAAAAGTTAAACAACTCTAATGGAGCCACCAGTGCTACTTTAGCAGCTAAAAGAGGCATGTTTTGGGGGTTTCTGCAAAGGTGAACTGAAGGATAACCAGGAAAAGGCCTCTGCAGGTTTGGATCTGAGTGCATGCCAGTTAGCAGAAGGTGTCTTTCTCTCACTTTGGTGACGGAAAAGAGAATAAGATGTCTTTTCTTTGCTTTGGAATATGTTGGTACATCATTGGGTTGAGGCAATAAACAGTTTCTTAGCACCCTAGACTGGAGCAGGGGTTCAGAAAAATGTTTAATCAACACAAAAGCAAGCAAACTGAACAGAGTCAGAAAAGGAGAAGGTGAATATATTTGCCATCATCATTGATATAGATTCACAGGAAATTTTAGCAAAATGAAAAAGTCTAATGGAGATGTTTAACAAGGGCAAAACGATTAAAAAAAAAAACATATTTAACATCTTCAATGAAATTCAAGTGGGCATGTGAAACCAGATGCCAGTCCCACTTTCTTACACTTTAAGCATTTTCAAGATCTAAAACAGAATTTATGATTACGCACACAAGATAACCTAGACTCGAATTTCTGCTTTCTCTGCAAATTTGCTTAGGTTAAGATGCTTCCAGCTGATCTGGCAACAAAATACCAGAAACCCCAAATTGTTGTACACCAATTTCCCTTCAAATTCATTCAGTAATGTCTTTCCACATAATTAGAAATTGTCCTTTTGCATTGCAAGCTCTTGCCTAGTCATACTTCTCTCTCCATGAATACACAAGGAAGAAAATCCATGAAAGAGCAAGTGCAATATCTCCAACAACCAGCCTAGGCAAATCACGAGCAAGATCCTCAAGCTTCCATTCAAAATAAACCCTCCAAACAGCCATTGAGACATGAAGAAGAACACATCCCTTAGCAAAGAAGCTCTGGAACTCTCTGTCCTTAACAAATGCTACCATAAACAAAAGAAACCCAATAGTAAACATAAGCAACCCAGCAAAGGAGTCTGAGGTTTGAATCAAGAGTTGATCATGAGGTGTTGATCCTTGAAGCTTACGCGCAACCTCAATACCATGACCAACCACAGTAATCTCTTTAGTGTAAAACATCATCAAGGTTCCACATGTAAGAGCTATAACAGAATGCAGCAAACAAATCAAGAAAAACCCAGGTGAGCCCATGGACCAAATCAACAACAATTCAGCTTCTCCTCAAATCAATAACAACATTGGCATCACACAACAGTCTATGAACCAGATTGGTCAAAATCTAACACCAAAAAATAGAAACTGTAAACTTTTTTTCATCAGACCAGAATAATTAAAACATGATTCAGAAAACCCAGAAAACCAAAGTGGTCAAAAGCCCAATAGATTTTCCTCACGAGCTGAAAAATCCACAAAACAATAACCTATATAAACTCTAAACCTAACTTACAATATAGATCTCAAAGAACCCAACTGACCAATCAGAACGCTGAAAAATCTCCCCCACCCAATACAACACCATCCCACAACGAAACCCTTTCAACCCTTCACAGAAGTGGCAACACAAGGGAGAGATCCAAGAACGCTTGCGTTGAAGGTAAAAATAAACTGAAAAAGGGGTTTTTCTAACAATAAAGTTTTCAATATGCATTTATTGTAGGTTCTCAAACAGCCATATTAATGCAAGAAAAAAAAAAAAAGACTTTGTAGTAAATTTGAAGCTGGATTGGGTTGTTAGGGAGAAATATTAAGATACTGCAACCAACAAACCTAAACAACACATAGATTAGCCAGTCCCAACCATACCTCTCCCATGCACAAAGTGCCCATATCTTTTTTTCTGGAAACTGTTTACTTGCTTGTTCTTCAAAGTAACTCAACGTATTGTGGGGCCATGGGGTCATGGGTCTACAGCTCTAGATGATTTTTCTATGCTGTTGTAATCATGATAGTGTTTTGGATATTTTTTTTTTTTGGAAATGGAATCATGTAGAGAAGATTTTTGTCACCTTTCTCATGCCAAGTCAATAAAGAAGGTTGTTCATCTACAATTTCATTTGTGTTAGTTTCTTCATTTTAATTATTTTTTACTAATGCTTGCTTAGGCTTTTCTGAAATTGATTAGTTCATAATAAAGATTATATATAGTAACTAATTGGTTTAATAGAGAGAATTAATTTACAGGGTATTATTAAGACATGAAATATAACAAGATCTTCGTGTTACACTAAATTTCAATCAAATCTTTAGTCACTTTCTTAGTTTTTCAAATTGCTTTTGATTTCAAAATTCACTATTCTTAGTCTTATAATACATATCCCATTAAAGAAAATTAGAAAATCATAAAAGATAACGTTACTACTTTGACTAATTATAGTCACTTTTTTAGATGCGACAATCCATGATCCTCCAACAAAGTCCTGGAGAAGGCTTTTCTTTGTACTTCTAGCTATGATTGATGTGTTGTATAATATTATATAGGATAGAGTAAATTTATTTAGATTGGATTGGATTAAATAGTATAAGATAAGATTAGATAAAATATAATACTATATTATATTTGATAGAACATTATTGTATTAGATAAAACCCAAAAAAATTATAATATGAAACATTTAATTTAAATATAAAATAAATTTAAATAATAATTAAAATTATTTCTAATATAAAAATTTAATTATTAAATTTTTTATTTATTTAAATATTTAATAAATTATTTATTAATTATATAAATATATAAATATTTAATTTATATAATTTTTTTATATTTATTAGTGAAGATTGAGACAAAAATAAGTTTATACGGTGTAATACCATGGGTAGACTTGTATAAAAACACTCAACTTTTATACAAACAGTGCAGCTACAGTATCCACTACAGTATCGTTACAATACAGGCGTTATACTATACAATTCCGCACCAAACACAGTATAATTTCTTAATACTATACAATACAGCGCTATACAGCGCATCAAACTCGCCCCTATTGTTTTAGCTTTCTCTTTTTTTTATTTCCTTTATTTTCCCAAAACTCTTTCCTTTGACAGTAAAACATTGACATGCATCTGAGCAAGATTCAAAATCAAATATACCAAATATTCTGTGATGTTACATAACATCCGATCTTATTCTTGTCACTATACAGGATATGTATACTTCATAATACTTTAATACAAAAGGATTTGTTAGGGCAATGACAGTTGACAACCATGAAATGATAAAATATTATATTATAACATTCAAGTTGAGGTTTATAAAGAGGGAGCCATCACTGCTATGTCTCACGCACAGCTGTTAGAAGTGGAGAATCTTTTTGATGATGAAGAGAAAATCAGTAAGAATCACATGGAAGATCTACCTGCAATAAAAGTTAATGCCCAGAAAGAGAATGCCTAGTTAAAGACAGCTTTCTTCACACAAAGTTGATACAGATGGGCTCTTTCAGGCTTATGTACCAGCCACCAAGTGGTGATCAAACTCCGGCAGAGAAAAGGCTTTGTAAAAGAAAGAAAACTTCAAGTAACATGAAGTATTAGAAGGCCAGGTAGCAGGCAGGTTGTATGGAAACTCAAGTGACATGAAGTATTTACAATAATGAAAGAATGGATATCGACAAATTTTAAACAAAAATTTTGATCATCCTAAACTTGTCTAATTAATTCTCCTACTCTGTTATGTATAATTAGAAACCGTTTCAAAGAAAAAAATTAATAAGTTACACCATGTTTTTCTTTTTTTTTTTTCACTCGAGGCAAAAAATTACATTCAAGATAAACTGTAGTTTTCTTTGTTACCACCAGCAACCTTACGATGACGCTTGGAACCAGATCTCTTCTCTCCTTTACCACGCCTAGAAGACTTCTTCCCTGGATTCTTTCCAGTTGAAGTAGCAGTAGGCAAAGGTGGTGGATATTGAGCCTTCTGCTCCAAAACATCTCTGTGGTATGCCTGTAAATAAAAATTCAAATAATGAGCATAGACCACTATCTTTTAACATTTAAAAAATAAAGAAATATAAAAAAATATAAAACAAGCATTCTTGCTAACAGTCGACACAATCTGTTTGTTTAAAATCTATTTCAGAGAAAAACATATTAAGATTAAATGTAATGCTAGGCTGCGAATTGGGTACACCCACAATGATATTTTAAACTTAAAATATTATAGATGCAAAGATATTTGCAAAAGACGTCAAAACAACAAGTTTAGCAAAGATATAGAAAAAAAAAAAAAAAAAAGATACAAGCATTTAGATGGGTTAGCATTAAACAACCCCATCATAGAAGCAAAGTGCACTTTCTACAGACAAGGTGAGTGAATCACTCGCCCTCAATAGTCAAGTCCCGGACTGAGAAATGAAAACTAAGGAAACAAGAGACATGCTAGTGCATCCATCAACATTAAGAAGTAGCTGGAACGGCAACCAAATAAAAGGTCTTCTCTCCATGCAAAGCCGCTTTAAAGAGGTCATACTGTTCAATGAATGAAAAATCCAAAAAAGCTCCTCACTAAAAGAAACTACCATTACTAAAAGACAAATAGTTGGCACAATCATATTTTACTACTTTTTGCATTCAATTAAAAAATAAAAAGGCAACCAAAACTAATACATACAGCAATTTAATTAATGATTTGAACTATATTTCAATCACCATAGTATGCAATACAGAAATACATACCTGAATCACAAAATTGCGTCTTTCACAATCCAGAAACATGTTGACATTCCAATTAACTTTTGCCATTATCTTGTCTCTAACTATCGAAAAACTTAACTGATCCCTTGAAGTAAAACGATCTACTTCATTGAACCAAAGGCAAGTGAATAAATTTGTGATAGGAATGTGTTCCCTTAAAATGGTGCAGCCTTCAGGAACATCTACAGAAACTCATCACAATCAGAAAACTTAATTCTATGACATAGCGAGATCCAGAAAATCATAATCATATACTTACCACTAGTTATAGGAAGCTTGGCCTCAGAGTATGGTGTTAAACCCTCACTCTTATAAAATTCAATCTGGTAATCAATAGAGGCATTATCATACTTTCCAGCAGCTTTATTAGCTTCAGCCTCCACAAACACATCAAAGCGCCTGTAGTGTCTTGAGATCGCAAATGTAGCATTTTGGCGCCACAAAAATCTGAAGAAATAGTAGTATGGATTAATGATCTTGGTCAAAATAAACTTTAATAAGAGCTGCAATTTGTCCCCGATTTAGGGCACAGACATGTATTTATGTATGAACATCAACATGTCTGATAATTTATAACAACCAACAGCTTTCACATGTTATATTAATATATCCAGAAGCTAGGTGTCACAAACATATACATTGATGTGAAATAGCCAAATGGTTGAATAACTTTTAACATATGAACATTCAAAATCTTTCTTTGCTCTAGCTAAAAAGGCAGAAACTTTGTCCTGACTGTTAAGAAGGAGAATCAAAGAATAGGAAGTATAAAACACCAATAGCTCTCAACAGCTTGACCAAGAAAGACAGTCCATATTGATATTTAGTTCTATATGTGCCACCAAGACATCAGGTTAAAAAAAAAAAAAAAAAGCTTTAAAATTTCGCTAATAAGCCCAGAACTTGATAGATAATTGCTTCCATAACCACAATACCGAAATCTAAACAAGATATGTGAACACAAACTGCAGATAAACATAACAACTACATGAGAGACTAGTCTTCCACTGAGTAAAATTAATTCAGATTTCAAGAACTTGTTTATTCTCAACATCCCTATCCATCTGCAAATGAAAGCAAATAAGTAATATATCACACAAAAAGAGACTGTTATTTATACCTTTAACTTTCTAATGGAAGCAGTATTGAGTGGAAGAACATGAATTCATTATATTACAAAATAGCCAATTAAACAGTGGAGAATGGATAGCAGTTGTCCAGATGTAAACCCATATGCAACTTCACAAGCACTCGAGGTAGGAAAAGAAAAAGAATAAGTTTGAGTCATTTCTTCACAACCTGTTAGAGCTTTTTATTCTTTTACCCAAATGTTTTGGCTTAAAACTGCCACAAGCATTACTAGTCAACTCAATTCAGCAGTCAATACTGCAATAGCAAGGCCATTGACGCACGTATAGGATTGATGGTTCTTAGGTTTAGGCTTCTTGCACAATTTAACCAAGTTTCCATTTAAATAATGTAAACTTACTTACCGAGGAAGTGATCCAAGAGTCTTCTTATTTGCACTCTGAGAAAGGTAATGAACAGTTATGTTTTCAGAGAAAACCATACGCCTCTTTGCCCGAAGGACATTACATGACTAACATAAGTTATTTCATTATTTCTTCAGAACTATTTCTTGTTACAATAAGTTATCAGAACAATTAAGCTATAAAGCAAAGTTAATCACCTTCCATATATGCCACCATATGTATCATATCAAGTATTTAGATGTTGACACTACAATTCAAAAATAACACCAAATATTGAAGAAATACGATTAATGAAACTTGAAGTAATTTCGAGCTGGTAATTAGGCACTTTTACACAATGACATCACTTCAATATTCTACATCTCAAATAAATAATTACGAAGTTGTCAACTGCCAATTCTTCACTCAGAGAAAAATTAACGCCACAATTTTAAGTGGCATCAAAGCAATTCAGGTCCCATCAGCAGTAACTATTCTTAAAAGATGAGCCATATAGACATCACTTGGATGAGTAAACAATGTCAGGAACACTTAAATTATCCTGCCAATAATCTGTTGACTCTAGTCTAAATTGCAGGATACTTCTTTCCCACAGAGTCTAACAAATATTAAGAACACAATATATATGTGTATAGAAATTAGATCCACACAGCTTGTATAGATCTTTTTGGCATGATCAGAGAAGCATTCCATAGAATATAAGTAAACATTTCGCAATCTAAACGGTCATTTATCCTCTTTCTTAGCTGCATACTTCACACTTTCAATGCCCAAAGGATAATAGAAACAGAAAATGGTTGTACCTCTCAAGAATTTGATATGGATCCACAACAAGCTGAAGCTTTCCATCAATCCATATAGAATATCGAACATTAGGGAAGATCCTATGCAAAAGAAGCTTTGGAACCTAACACATACACATATCAGTTCAATAGTATCCGTCTCTTAAGAATTTGAAGCACCACTTGAAGCACTAAAAATAAAATAATAACAAATTCACTTAGCAGTAGATTTTCACCTAAACTGTGTCAAATTGTTTTTTCCATCACTATAAATTGTTTCATATATGAGTAGTAATGTAAGCCAAATTCTACTATTGGAGTTAAAACGGAATAAAGCAGACAGACCTTTCCATTACGTCTTGCGTCACTGTAAGGGATGTTACGGACAACAACAATTCTCCACAACCCAACTCTCTTGTTGCTATCCAGGACGCTAGAATTCTTCATATATGCTTCTGTCTCTTCATCAATAAACATATAGAAAGGAATTTTTTTCCTTGCCACTTTACTAATGTTCCGGGGCTGTTGTACCAAATCATAGTTCCCTGCCAAAAACACTATGATAAGGAAAAGAAAAGCATGAAAGCAAAAAGAAAGTCAGCTTCAATGACCAGCAGTACCAAATATTGCTGATGCAACAATGACCTCATGGAACTGCTCCAACTCCTTCAGGTCAGCTTCATCAAAGTCAAATCCAGTTTGGCGTCCTGGTCTAGTTCCTTTGACAAATCTAATAAAAATGGCATAAGGGAAAAGAAGAATTATATTGATTACAGGCACACACATAAAAAAATGTGATAATTTATTATATTAAGTTCATTCAATACTAGATCTTCAACAATGCAGGAGTATCATATCAAACATCAAAACAGAAACCTACCCACAGTGCACTGCCATGGTCTCTTTTACGTCAAAAGAATCATTTCTCTGTTTTAAAGAAGGATATCCACCAAAATCAGACCCTCCATGTGGTTCACTTTTGACTGGATTTTCATCCTGAATATAAGTCAAATTCTGAAGTACAGGGGATGGTGATAGGGAACGTGGCATACTAGCTCTTGCCTGCTTCACTGGGAGATAACATACTGGACATGCTGCATAAATGGACAAACAAGAACAAGGTCAAGATCATGATAATAAAAAAATACATATGAGACATACAGATTTGCTGCTTCAATTAAAATTGTAATTTTGACTGTGTCCTTACACGGTGTCAAAGAGAATCAATTCCAACTAAATGTGTTAGAATTTAAATACTATTTTTCGGCCCTTGTCTATTAGGTTAAGCATTAAATCAAATAGTACATTAACATAGTACCAAAGCAAAGTTGACCAAACAGTTCTATGTTCGAATTCCGCTATTGTGTTAATCAAATAATAAAAACAAGTTGTGTTTGGTCCACATGCAAGTACACATTTGCATGTAAAGGGGTGCGTTAGAGCTGAAATTCTGTAGATAGTCTTTTAACTATTTGCTCAAGCTTTTAAGTTAAATGGTAACTTAACAAAATGTTTGAGTTGGTTTCATATGGTAAATAATAATAATAACAATAATAATAAAAAGAGTAATGACCGAAAGGATGATGATGGCTTCAACTTAATGGAATCAAAATCATATAGAAGCAAAATAATTAAAGAGGTTGCTAAAATATTTTTACTATAAAACTGTTTTTTCATATATTTGCACAAGGGACTGGAGATCATCTTTTATTTCAATTATATTTCAAGGCACAGTCCAATCACTTGATACTTTTAAAAATAATCACAAAAACAACAAAGACAATAACTTAGAACTTACGCCGTGGTCCAGGTCGGCGTAAACCAGGTGGAGGGGGAGGAGGCAATGCAAAATTCTCACATGGATGCCGCCACGGAGGGCTAACCGCATTGGACAAGGAAGGAGGAGGAGGAGGAGGAGGATGGACAACATTTTCTTCACTTTCTCTCACATCATTTTTTATAGAGGTCCCTTCGTCCTTCCGGGTAATTCTGTTTCCAGGTATTGTCAAATCTTCAGGATCAGCTGCCTGTTGGTTGCTGTATGGAACCAAGCCCCGCACACGTTCGTTAACATTTGGACTGGCATGTTCTGGTAAATCAACACATAAGTAAAACCACAATGCAAAATTACCCCCGCAAATAAACAAGAAAAAAAGAATAGAGACAACAAGCTGATGATGCAATTAATTAAGCAAAATATAAGTCATTCCATTTTTTAAAGAAGATCCAAGCAAACCTTAATGCGTCTTTCACTCAAACCATTTTTCAAAACAGTTCGATCACAAACAATCAATTATTTGATTTCTTAACACATAAATAAGACGATATAAGTTCATGCCATCTTTTAATATAGTGGCTAACTTGAGTTATTTGACCCTATTCCCATTCTTAATGCCCTAAAATTTAGATGAAAATCTAAACAAAACCTAATGGAAAATTTGATCAGTTACTATAGTTCTTAATGCTTGTCATCCAAACCTGTCGTTATCTTTCAATCGAGCCAGTTTCCAAATTGATCGATTAAACAGGGTAACAACTCTTCAGATTCATAGTAAATGCTAATATAACAATAAAAAAGGAATACAAACCTTTATTAAGTATGTAGGAACCAATTATCATGACCAAAAGAGCAAGGAAGAAAAGCAGAAGCATTGAAACTCGTCTACTGCTTAAATATTTGCAAAAAGCAAACGGGTGAACCTTGTCTTTGTCCCTCTCTCTTCCTGAGACAAGCATCTTTTGAGAAGGCTTTCGAAATGCTGATGTTGATTTTCCGAAACCGTTTTTGGTTGACTGCACTGACCCATTATTCGCCGTGCGGATACCCAATGACCCTCCAGTCATTGTATCTCAAATCCCTCAATTAGTTCAAGTCTCATCTCCTTTCTCTTTTCATCCACAACTTCCTCCCAATAAAAAAAGGGCTGCCCAAATCAACTTCCTATGCTTTAATCAGCAACCCAATTCTCATAAACCTCAGCAAATTCCCAAATTCATTCAACTGTCAAAAACCTCAAAAATAACCAATCAAACAATTCTCCAAACTTCACCAGAACCACTCAAATTGATCCAACTTATCCAAAACCCAAAAAAATGACAACAACCCAGTGTCTGACATATCACTGCAATGCTTAAACTGAATCAACCGAAAAAAAAACAAAAAAAAAAAACCAAACAACCAATCAACAATTCAACAACCCTATCGCTAAAACTTCACTAAAATCCACACATTCCACTCAAAAATTTACGCTTTGGGTTTGCCTCTAAAAGCAATCAAACCCTTGAATCAATCTCTCTAAACTCGATTCAAAAGCCAATGTGACTCCATATCTCCCAACACATTATCATTTCAACCAACAAACAAAACAAACAATCACCTGCATTGATTCCCATTCCAATAAATTACAATCAAAACCAATAATAAATTTCAACCCAAAAAAAAAAAGAACTTTTAAAATAACCGCAAAACTGATTTTGGTTACCTCACATGAAATTTCCAATCTGGGTTCGGTATCTTGTTCCAAAAGTTTGAAGCATAATTGGTGAAAAGCTTGTCCCATGAACAACTCTTTTATGGGAATTCGGGAATTTTTGTGAAATTTTTGCTGTTAAGTTGTTTACTCATTTTTTCAACATAACCACTTTATTATGGATAATGTTCTAATGTGGCTGCTCCTACCGTACAATCAGCAGCACAACTCTAATATCCACGGTCAGATCAAATTAAATCTTTTATTTTTTTTTTTTATTTAATGACACATGCCCCTTAATGTGATTTAAGTATGAGTAAATATATGTGATGTGAATTTAACATTATTTAAAAAATTCTTTGAAAATGTTAAAGATTATAAAAAAATTAAAATTATATCCAAATATTTAATGCAAATGTTAAAATGTTCAAAATAAGTTATAAATGTATAATCTTTTTAGTCGAAAATAATTTTTGTTTAATAAAATAATTGTTACTTGACTAAGTATTATATTATTATTAAAATATATTATTACTTATTGTTCTAATATCCTTTTATCAAATATTTGTAAGACTGTTAAAATAAATCTCCAAAAATTAATAAGAACTCTTTTTTTTTTAATTGTTACGATAAAGTCTAATGATGGTTTTCAAATCGTGACAATGTAGGTACAATTAGACATACAACAATCATGGACTGGGACAGAGCCACATTAGGACGAGTGAGTCCAATGTCACCATTAATTTTTTTAATTATAGTTGTATATAAATCATTATTTAAACATGTAAATCGATCACTTTTTTTAATAAATTATACGAAATTAAATTGTTTTGTATAAATTACTTATCTTATTAAACTCTAACTTTCATGCTATAAACAAAGAGTTATAGAAGTATAATATAATCTATTTTTTTATTTAATCATTTTATAATATTTTTCTTTTATATTTAATGAAAATTTTATAAAATTTTGACTCTCATCAACCTGTTTGATAATAATTTTTTCTTTTATCTTGAATATATTATTTTCTTTTTTAATTTGAGAATCTCTATATATAAATCTTTTTTTATGTATCAAAAGAAATTTAATAAGATTATAAATGAAAATATAACATAACATTTTTTAAACATAAAATCAAAGAAAACTATTGAACTATTAAGTAAATGTAAAGACTTGATATGTATATTGCATATTAATTATCTTGTTTTATTTTGTTTAAATTGCCCCAACTAATGGAATTTTTTGTCTCCGTCCCTAATCGTGGATATACATTTATTTAAAAATAATGATTATAATCTTTTATTTTATTAAACATTTAAATTATTATATTCTTTTATCTCATTATAAACATTCGCACCTTGAAAACAAGTTATGAGTCATTTAATTAAATTATTATATGATCATATTATTATTAAAAAAATAACATCTAAAAACAACGCAATTCGACTTGTACTTTCACTTGAAATTAGTTCATTCCTATATAAATTATTAACTTAATTATAGGCTTTCCGATAATCATTTAATCAAATTTGTATCCAATAAATTATGTACAAAGAGATAAGTTTAGATCCTCCAATTTCTCAAATTGCTTTTGGTTTTTTTTTTTTTTCCAATTTGAATGCAAATAGTGAATGAAACAAGTTACCTAAAATGGCAACAACCAAACTAAAAAAATCTTCTAATATCTTTGTGCCCTTATCCAAATTGATCATGATATTGTTTCAATTGGGTTGTTGTTCTTTTAAATGCCTTTGAGATGTTGACTTAAGAAGAAAATGGATTGAATTTCGACATTAGATAGGTTAAGCAAAGATTAAATCTTGTTTTATATAAAAGAATTGTAGCCTTTGAATGTGAATTGTGAGAAGTTAGTGGTGGCTTCGTTACTTTGATGTCATGCTGATGAATTGATGATGATGCTGCTGGTGGTGATGTTGAGTGAGTGCACTAAATTTTAAGATGATTGGGAAACAAGAAAAGGTTGATTAGTGATGGTAGTGGTGGATTCATTGTGTTGTTATGATTATGCTCAAATGGTTTCATTAGCTCTTACCATATAAAAAAGTCAATAAATTGATTTACATAATTTACTTCCACATAGCCTTTATCAAAATCATACAAAATATTAGATACAAGAAAATGATCCCAATATATTATTCTTCAATCTCTCATAAGATGAAACTCTCATAATTCTATTCAGTCAAGATATCTTGTTTGATTGTTACTCGTACTTAGGTTGTCAAGGTAAAGCCCAAAAAGTTAAATCAAAACATAAAAAGTAAACAATTAGAAGAGTGCGAAAACAAGTAATAACAATGCTATCATTACAACAAATAAAAATAGAACTTTGTTTTTATGTTGAACATGTTCTCTACTTCTCTATATACACCAAAGTGTTCTAATGTGCCTCGAGTATTGTGGCCCGAGCTGACCAAAACACTTCAAACATTGGATGAATCCCACTATATATTGAGCTAATATTACTTAAAATTAAAAAAAAAAATTGCTTTTGTAACGAAACAAGTACTCTTTGAGTAAAACTCTAATAAAAAAATCATCAATTGGTAAGGTTCATTATCTCCCTTTATATAAAAAATACTTACAAACGCAATAAAGTTCATCAATTAAGAGATTGTATACACTCTTGTTAAGAGGCTAATTTTTCAAGAATTGATTTTGTCACATACGACTTATGTGAGGAAATTTGATCAGCTTAGGACATGGATATTGGCATCAATAAAGTATTTTTTAGCTCTTGGACATCCGTCCAGCTTTCAAGAAGTGGAAAGCTTAACCTCCCCTTGTCTATTAATTTTATAATTTCTCATTTTAGCTCATAATGGCCCAAGCATAATCTAGGAAATACTCCAGACTAACTCAGCTTTTAATTTACTACACTTATCTTACTGATCATGTGGCCATTCTTTGCTATCAGGTCATTTATGACAAATGTTATGGACCAACTTAACCTTTGGCTTAATATCATGCAGATTCACTATTTACAAAATTTGTTGCTGTCTATCCCTATTCTTTTTAAAAAATTATCATGGACCACCTCAATTAGTTTGAATGTTAAATATTTGCAAATAATTAAAAATTGAAGGGTTATAATGGTTATTTTATTACTCTTTTTAATAACAATATAAAATATAATTTTAAAATAAAAATAATTCGGGATAATGCCACGGGCCATCCCTAACGTTAGGTTTAATATTATGTGGATTCACTATTTTACAAATTTTATTAATGCGTACCCTTATTTTTTTAGAAATCATCATAGACCACCCCTCCTTTAAGGGTATTTTGATCATCGATGTTAGAATGGATGGAAAAGTAAGGTTTATTTTAGTAATTGCAGACAAAACGGATGAAAAAGTGATTTTAACTATCAGTCAAACCAACGGAAGAGTGGTTCATGATGATTTCTGAAAAGACAGAGGTGTGCAGTAATAAAATTTGCAAACAGTAAATCTGCGTGATATTAAGTCAAAGAGTTCTTATTTGTCCTTCAAAGTAGTAATATACATCAATTATAGGCACAAGCCAATGGCATCCAAGCACCCCCATAACAAGCTTACGATGAGCAAGGATAAATAATGTATATAAGACTGTTAAGTAGATAAATAACCGGGATAAAACAAATAACATTATGACTGCTTGGTTCTTGAGAGTCATTTATTTATGTATATGATCTGTGTTTCTTAAGAGGACATATTTAATTAGCTATTTATTTATGGTTAATGTTTTCTACGCTTCGTTTGGCCAACTGGCTGAACATGGGAAAGTTTTCATTTCATTTCATAATATGATCAATTACATTTCACTGCTATAGAGATGATTACATCAGAAACCTTTCTTCTTGAGAAAAGTTTAGATATACATTCAATCTATAGACTCATCACTACAATAGTGCTCCTCACATTATGATAACCATCTGACCATATGAGTTCTCCGTATTTGTAGCCATCAGAAAAATTACTCTTATTAGGGGTAAAGTAGATTTCATACTTCTTCTCTTCCCCATATTTCGCAAAATTCAAACTACTGGGTTCAATGGATACAGAGACTCCAGCTGGTGCCTTGACCGTCACTTTATATGTTCCAGGTGAACCCACATTCTTAAGATGGCGAGAACCCTTGGCCTGCCCATTGAGCTTAGGGACTACAATTGAAGGGTAATTAAAGTCTCCTATATTGAAAGCCTTAGGGCACGAGTAAGGTTTTTCTGAGATTGTAAACGCTCTAAGAATACTCTCATTGTAGCCCAGGGCGCACAAGTAATTCAAGTAATTTTCAGGATTCAAGTCGTAAACAAGGCCAGGATCCAATGCATTGTTTGCATTCACATGTCCCGCACCATAGTCCATTGGTGTTGCCTCAACTTTGTTATAATCTAGAATATTTGAATTTCCAAATCTCGCATTTGCTGAAAAGAAATAACAGGGGTAACATAATAAGTAAAAAAATGCCTGACATGTTTTATCCAACTATTGAACATAAATTCATTTGATTAAGATGAAAAGGATTTCTCACCAGTGGTCATGATTGCTGATTTGATAGCAGCTGGACTCCAATCAGGGTGGAGAGTTTTGATGAGGGCAACAATACCAGAAACATGAGGGCAAGCCATCGAAGTGCCAGACAAAGCATTGTAACGAAGACCACGACGTTTGTCGAAAGGTAATGGAGATGGTGAATTATCTTCACTAAAAGCTGCAATTATGTTCACTCCGGGTGCAACCACATCAGGCTGTAATAAAAATGAAAAATTAGAGAAGTCACAAGTAAATATTAAGCAAAGTAACAATATTTATATATATATTATTTGGGTAGCCAATTAGAAGACTTGGTGGTTGAATCCTGTGTAATTACCTTTAAGATATTTGGATCAGCAAGATTGGGTCCTCTAGCTGAGAACGGGGCCATTACGGGACCTGAGTTCTTATCAAACTCTACTTGCACATCACTTATGTGAGCAACTGGAGTCCTGGTAAATATGTATTTATATATTATATAGACACACACGCACACAGACGATAAGTTACTTGTAAATCTGACTAGTTAAGAATGTTGAGCAAGTGGAAAAAAAATTACTTGGTAGATTCGATGTATTCAATGAGACGTTGACCGTCTGCATTATTAAAATTTGAAGATGGGAGGAGGAGAGGCAGAGCTCTAACGCCATCCCCAATTTCTTTGTCATTAACCACAATCAGACCAACAACACCTGAACTAATAATGAACGGGGTCGAGAAAACTGGATTATACTTCTTGCTATTTATGCAGACCAAGATTGAACCATTGATTTTCTGAGGATTAAGTGCATCAGGATGACAAAAAGCACTGCACAATTTCAAAGAATATTAGATGCATCAATCTTACGCATATAATTTGTAAATAATTTTTTTAATATTGATAGTTCATAGATTTACTCACGCAGCTTCTTCGAGAGTCTCATTAATCGAGGCTTTTTCTCCTAAAATGAGTGGGTAGGACTTTTGATGTGGCAAACCATCTTCCGAAAGGCTTTCTCCCTAGCAAATAAATAAGATCATAAATGAATGAATCATCGTTTTTGTTGTCTCTGTAAAATACGAATATTTTAACATTTAGTCCTAATTGTTTTAAATCTAGCTATTAATATTTTCATGTCATCTGAGTTGATTTTTCATTATCTAAATCACATTTTTGCATTAAAAATTAAAAGAAATGCATGTTTACTTATACAGTTGTTAATTTATATATTCAATTATTTATTTATTTTGTATTTAATTTCTAAAAATTGGTCAAAATTGCTACTATTTAATTGCTCCTCAAAAAGTGGAATGAATATTATCAATAGCCATAAAAAAAATCCACATACATTGATTCAGTTATACTATTGTTTTGTTTTTTGCCTTTTCTAAAGAACAAGTCAACCTTAATTTCTAAATTCACCAAAGTTTTGTATTATCATAAAAATAAAAACTAAAAAAAATGTGGGATTGATTCAAAACATGAACAACAATCAGGTTGTTCTTGATTACTTAAAAAATAGGAGAAAAAAAAGCAACCAAGTTATAAATAACATACCTTAAGTATCTGCTTGTTGCCAAGTGTAACATAAGTGACAAATTTCCTATTTGTTGTGGTAGCACCAACCGTAAGCATCCATGGTGCAAGACTTGCAACAGTGCCTGGAGCCGGTCCTATATTGGCAGCAGCAACAATCACAACAATACCATTCCTAACCGCTTGAAAGGCACCAATTTGAAGAGGGTCATTGAAGTACTCAGCTGGTCCTGCAGCAAGTGATACTGAAAGCACATCAACACCATCGCTAATTGCAGCTTCGAAGCCAGCCAGGACGTCTGCGTCTAAGCACGGCCTACTATCCACAACGTCCCAGCAGACCTTATAAGCCGCCACACGGGCTTTAGGTGCTCCTCCTTTTGCTGTTCCACTGCCTTTACCATAAAAACTAACGTTAGAAACAAAATTGCCACCAGCTGTTGATAGGGTATGCACACCATGGCCATCAAAGTCGTGGGCTGTGGCTGTCTTGGGATTGAAAGTATAGGTTGTATTTTGCCTACGATAAAATCGGCGAGCATGACGAAGATAAGCTCTGTTGAAGAATCTTACGCCAATCAACTTCCTGCATTGATTAATTTATGAACATCATACTTCTCTTATATGATTTATATATAACAAACAAAGATGACAGCATTTTTGTCAGATTTTCTCATGAGAGATGAAAGGACCTATTGCATTTAATTCCATCCCGATTGTTTGTTTGACATTTTCCTCGCCACCTTGCTGGGACTGGACCCATCCCTTCATCGCTAAAGCTTTTTGAATCCGGTAAAACACCTTTTTAGAATAAAATATCAGTATATGATATATTAAGCAAAAAATAATAATACTAACGAAGGAAATGACTTATTTGAAGGGCTTTTTGTTTATTTATAATTTCTACAATGAGAAATATTAAACCTACCCGAATCAAGGTTTCCTATGATTACATCTTCACCGAACCTTGCTTTTTTCCACGCTGAACTCAATGGAATGTCCGAACCATTTTCTAACCCAAGAAAGTTCCACGAATATGTTGTCTGGAGTTTTCTTCCTCTACTTTCAAAAACAGATACAACCTTTGGATGATCTACGTCAAAAGAAAAAAAAAATCACTTATGACTAGAAGGAATCAGAACTTCTGATAATGCTAGAAGAAAAAAATTTAGAAGGGTAATTCAAGACAAATACAAGTGTTGATGAAGGGTCGCTTTTAATTTTTCCTTCCCTTATTCGTTATGAACATTAATATTTAACTGTAAAACGAAAAGAGCAATTTATTCAAAATAGATATCTTACTTTTAACTTTTAATGCATCTTCTTCTGAAAGGGATGCAGCGAAACCATTGATAAATCGACTATAAGAGTAAAATATTGAGCTTTTTGCCTTCTTATAGCTGCACAATAAATTGTTAGAAATGAGAAAAGTTGAATTTTTTTTTCCTTTTTTCCATTAGAGTTCTTTTAAAAACTTTACCTTCCCAAGCATGATGCTAGCAACTCTGTATGATATTTCATTGCATGGTCAAAGCTAGCAATTTTATTGTCTGAACTGTGTGGATGGGATCCTAAATAAACTACATAATCCTACATAAATTGAAAGTCAAATTGATCAATTAAACGAGTAATATGATCCTTCCGCATTAAATAAACAAGTGACTATACTGAACTGGTATTAAAATCAAAAGCGGAAAAAAAAAATTAAAATCAATCAAAATTTGAAGAGTTTACTAAAAACTTGATTTGATTTTTGGAGTTAAAACCAATAAAAATAGGCTAAAATCGTAAAATTATCAATATTTTCATAGTTTTAGACGGAATTTCAAATAAATTTAAAAAAAAAGTACAAACAAACTTGGGAAAATTAAAAAAATGCCCTCTATCAGGTGTCAAACTGCTATCAAATCGAATGTTGTCCAGTACACCCGTGAGATATCAGACAGGGTCATAACATATAAATTTTCAGGGATATAGCATTTACAAAAAAAAAAAGATAAAAGAAAAAAACCCCTTCATTTGGGGCAATTTTTTTTTTTAAAATTTTCCGAGCAAACTTTGGCTTACCTTATTTCTGGCTAAAGCTGGAGTTTGGAAGAGATAGAAGAATAACAGTAGAGATAGGATGGTAGAAGACCCCATGTCCCCTCTATCAATCTCTACTGTTACCTTCTGCAAGAGAAATGTTTATGACTCTGATATTTATACATCTATTTGCTTTTCTTTAGGAGAAAACAGTTTTTCTTTTATTTTACCGTGGAAACCGAAATTTCTGAAAAATTCTGAGGTGTTGCATAATTTTAGAGTCAAATTTTGAATTTGCCTATTATAATATTCTCAGTTTATATAGGTAGTTGTTTTCCTCATACAATGACGGAAAAGTTATACAAGTAATCTTAACTAATTATTATCCATAAAAATTTGACAAATTTAATTTTATATAAACGTTGAAACGAAATCATATGAAGAAACTACTTTTGTCTAAAAGCTCAAGTGCCATGATTTTTAAGCATTTTCAAAAGTTCACGTTTACTTGGTATTCTCATGTACGTTTTTATCAAAGATCAAGTATTTAAAATCCCAATGGAAGATTAAAACTACATTGCTTAGTCATTTTGGCTTTAATACTAAAATAAATAAGTTATTGGCAAGAATCCAAACATTAATATTTTAACCTTATTAAGCTATTTACAAATCCAAATTAACAAGTTAAGAGATACATAGACCAAAAGAGTTCAACCGTTGGATGAATCCAACCATTGAACTCATGATATTTCAAAAAAAAAAAACAATTTGCTTTTGTAAAGAAACAAAATACACTCGAATGAAAATTTTGTAAATCCAAATGTTTGAGTAGTAGGGTTCATCATATATCCCCCTTTATATCAAGTTTGCAGACACAATAAAGTGCATGAATCAAGTGATTGTGACGTCAAACTATCAGCTATCTTTGAAGAGGCTAATTTTACAAGAATCTATTTTGTAACTTATACAACTTATATGAGGAAACATGATCAGCTTAGGACCGATTTGCTAGCTTATCTTTCCCTTGTCTATTACTATGAAGCATCATATAGTTAAGCCAAAGGCAACTCAAATATTATAGTTGTCATCATCATCATTATCATCCTCATCATCATCCTATTTTAGGTCTCAGAAAATATTTTTTGTTTAATTTCTTTAGTAGTCATTTTTTAATGTTTAGAAATACTTATTATAAAACTGCTTTTTTAGAACTTGTCATAAATAAATAAATAGAGAGGATCACTTGAACTTTATAAGATAAAAGGTTTGCCAACCACCTGATTAAGTAGTTAGAAGTACCAAGCTACTGGGGAAGAAAATGAAGCTGATCCATAATTGTGAGGCACAAAAATTGCAATTTTGGAAGACTTTAGAATCAGAATTCTCTTGCACATCCAGTATGGTCCGTTTGTAGACAATAATAATCTCGATATATAAAGATTCCATACATGATTAAAAGGTATTTCCAAATTAAAATAAATGTTTTGCAATTCAGTCCTTTGGAAAACTGAAGTTTAAAACAACATTTTGAAGGGTTAAAAGTATGATGAATTTTACTCCTTCAAAAGAAGGAAGAGGACCAAAACTGTAATATTATATGATGAAAAGAGGAGAGAGTTAAACAATGTTCCTTAAGAGAATTTTACAAATATTTATTTCATTATATCTTAAGACAATTTAATTTTAAGATATATAACTTGAAAATTGTAATTGATTGAAAGACAATAGATAGGGTTGATTAGAACTACTCATTAGTAAATTAAAAATAAATGGTTAATAATTGATGCAGCAAAGAGTGTACGAGAATGTAAACAACTTGAAGAAGTAGAAAACCTACTGATAATTCATTGAATATTGCATGACTACTAGATTGTTAGGCTTCACAATTTAATGATTCATTGAAGAATCACAAAAACTATGGAAACAGATAAACCTGTATTCAATTATCAAAAGATTTCGAATGATCTGTGTTGTCCATGAACTACTATGTAATTTAAGCTACCTAAATAACCCTTTAAAGAGCACGTATATTACAAAATGTATAGAACAATTCCTGAATTGGTCTTCACGATTATAGTGAAAGAACAGAGGATTTCTTTCTTTTCTTTTTTAAATTGTGTAGCCTGCTCAAGCAAGTAGGATATTTATGCCATGGCTTCTAACCAAGCTAAAATATAAACCATTCATTCAAGTCATTTCTATATTAACCTTAAAATTCAGTTAGTTAATATTAGGATAATGTCTAAATAAAAGGATATTCCTAAAGTCTTGATAATGGTAAAAATCCTATTATGAGTTTTAAAAGGAAAATGTAAAGATTGGGACTTGGAAGCCTATATAAAGGGTCCTACTCCTTGGTTACAAGTGCACCACTTGAAGCAATCACAAATTTAGCTCTAGATAAAAATTCTCTTTAGTGAGGTGATTAAAATTGCTTTTGGAGGCGTAAGTGAGGGTGAGATAGCTTGGGAAGAAATGATGTATTGAGGTTATTGGAAAGGGTTATTAGGAGTGAGTTCAAAGCCTATATATGATTATCAAAAATTTTCATATAGTGAAGTTTTATCTCTGACAGCCTGTGATTTTTCTTCAGTTTTAGAGTTTTTCACGTAAAAATCTTTGTGTTATTATTACTTTGATGTTTTTGCTTCTCTACTGTTCGCCTTGATTTCATAACAAGTGATATCAGAGTTAGGGTTCATAATGGAGTATTGGAGTTTTTGTTGAGGTTCTTGGTAGTGCATTGATTGGTGTGGTAGTTGAATAGTTACAGTCTTACTGAGTTTTGTCAAAAAGACTTATTTTTTAAGGAGGCTATGTTTTAAGTGGGACCACTTGTGACCCCTCCTATCTTACCTGGGAGCTTACTGGGGGAGTAATATTCATCTATAGGAAATTCACGAAGACTAGAAGTGCATCAAGGGCATCACTAGAAATGCAAAATAAAATGTTTAGTTTTAAGGCTAATACAGAGAAATTTGATGGAAGAATAAATTTTGGCTTATGGTAAGTACAAGCCAAGGATATTTTGATTCAAAATGGCTTAAACAAGGTTTTGAAAGGAAAACCAACCCCTATTTCAAGTAGAACTAATGGTGAGTCTAACAAATCCAAGCTGAGCGATGAAGATTGGGAATACCTTGACTTGAGAGCTGCAAGTATAATATGTTTGTGTTTGGCCAAAAATGTTCTAGCAAATGTGAAGGAAATACCTGTAGGCAAAGACATTTTAGAGAAACTTGAAGTACTAGATCAAGCAAAAGATGTCACAAATCGGGTATACCTTGAGGAACAATTTCATACACTACATATGAATGAAGTTATGAAAATCTTAGATCATCTAAGCATTCCCAATGGCATTGTTTTAGAATTAGAGGCAATTGGAGTTAAAATTGAAGAGGAGGATATAGCTCTAAGCTCAGTTGGTCTCTTCCACCTAGTTATGAACATATGAAGCTTATCTTGCTACATGAGAATGAAGAAGTGAATCTCTCTGAGGTTACTTGTAGACTTTTATCTTAAGAGAAAAGGTTGACGAGTGCAAACTATTCTCTTTTTTAGAATTTAGCATGTATGGTTGCTGCAAATGAGAAGAAAAAAAGGACTCCAAGAAGAAGGAAGTAGTCTGGTGGAGATGTGGAGAATCTGGGCACTTAAAAAGAAATTGCCCAAATGGTAGAGTAGATTCGGCTAGTAGCTCCAAAGAAAATATTTATGGTTCCGCTAATAGTGTATCTCCCTATGTTATAGGAGATAATCTTTTTCTCTAAGAAGGATATGCATATCCTCATGGCATTTCACTACGTGTCATGAAAGAGAATTTGTTACTCTTGGTGGGTCCACAAGTTTACACACAGGCATTGGTTTGGCCTTGATGTTGGTGTGTGGTGGAAGGTATGTCGATAGCTGAGGAACTCCTAGAAAAGCGAAACATAGGGGTTGCACCATAAGTTTTCAGTAGGTTTTTTGACATGTAGTCAGGGTAAAATCTTAGAATGAACTTATTCTAATTAGATATACTCTTTATAGTAGAATAGGGTAATTCTTTGGTTTGAGGATTGTGGTTGTTGGTAAAAGACAACGTTAGGCTTTATTTAGCCAAGATGGAGATTGTTAGGAAAATGACTAAGTAAAAAAGATATTCCTAAAAGTCCTAAAAGATATTCCTAAAGTAAAAATCCTATTATGAGAAGTTCTAATTAAATTAGGAAATAAAGAATCTTATTGAAAATAGGAAAATCCTACTTCAACTAGAAAATGATGACTAATCTTATTTTAAATATGAGAGTTTTACTAAGGAAAGAAGAGAATTCCTATTACTAAAAGGAAAATGCAAAGATTGGAACTTGGAAGCCTATATAAAAGGTACTTCTTGGTTATAAGTGCACCACTTGAAGCAATCTCAAGTTTAGCTTTAGGTAAAATCCTCTCTAATGAGGTGATTAAAATTCCTCTTTGAGGTGTGGGTGAGGGTAAGATAGCTTGGGGAGAGAGGGTGCATTAGGGTTGTTGGGAAGGGTTACTGGAAGTGAGTTCAAAGTCTATACAATTGTAACAATTTTTCATTGTGTTATTATTACTTTATTGTTCTTATTTATCTATTGTTCGCCTTGGTTTCATAACAAGTACTAAATTTACTGTTAGTGTTATTAAAATTTTATATTAATTTGGGGTGCACATTGCTCAGGGTAGGTCTAGTTTCACCAATCCACTTCAACTCAAAGCATTGTCAGGTTAGGAAAATTTTACCTGTGATTGGGTCGGGTTTTGTTAGATTATAACCAAAAAACCCAACTAAAAACCCGAATCCAATGGAAACAACTGTTTTAAACTCCATTTTAGATTGCAAAACAGATAACCCACCTACAACTCGCCCGGGGTGAGTCGAGATAAAATGAACACCGCTGATAATAATGAAATGTGCATATATTGAGATAAGCTTTATTTCTTTCTCTTTTTTTTTAAATAAAATTTAATGTGTTGAATTTAGAAATGATTTTTCTTTTGTTAATTTTTTTCAAAATGAAACTAAGAATTTTTATTTTTTATTTTTGGTTCCAAATATGAGTTTGGAAATTTGACCTAGAAAATAGTAATACAAACTATACATTAATATGTTTAAGTTAGTTTTAAGGCCAAATTGATTTGGAATTATTTATTCAAATTTTAAATGAGCCTAGTATAAAATGTGTTTTTCAAATAAACAATAATGAAAAATTAAAGGGATGTTTAAAAATTTTCAAAATTAAGGGTTTTGGTTCATAAGTTGTCAAATTTTTTTTTTAGTAAATATTACGTACTCCAATTGACCATACTTAACATTAATCTTTTTGGGTGTGCGAACAAGGAAAAACTTATAAAATGATATTAAGAAAATTCCAATCCAAAATTTTGAGAAACCAATCCTTTAATTTATTTGTTTTTCGTCATTCATGCATGCTTCTTTATGTGTGTGTGTGTGTGTCTCTCTCTCTCTCTCTCTCTCTCTCTCTCTCTCTCTCTCTATATATATATATATATATATATATATATATATATATATATATGCATTGTTTTTGTTTTTTTTGTTTTTTTTTTTTTTTGGGGGGTGGGGTGTTTAGAGGGGGAGGGGAGGGGCGGGTGGTTTCTCTCAATACTAACCAACCGTCCGCTGGAACTTCATAACTAATAGATAATGGGTTAGAACTTGAGTTGATGGACACATTTTAAGAATTGGGCTTGGACTTGAGCTACACATCTCATGGGCCCATTCTCAGAGTTGGGCCTGTAATCCCAATCGGGATTTCAAAAGTGGCAACAATAATTTCTTTGAAACTATTGTTTTCGACTTTTGTGAAAGTTTATTGAGCAACACTGAAGTGTGGACATCATAATTTTATATGTTAATAATCTAGTTGTTAAAATAAAGTAATGATGGTTAATTGTGTTTGCAAGGAACAAGCAACACCAACCTCGGTAAAAAGTGAAAACAAATTGTCATGATTTAACAATGACTAATTTTGTTGAAAACATTGCAAGAGTGATTATCAAGTGTTTTTTATTAATTGTGGGACATATATATGAGGTGGTCCATTATGTTGGCTCATCTACTATGCTCAAAAAGTTTTGCCATAAAAACTATGGGTCCATGCCATTTGGATTAAACAAATATATATATATATATATATATATATATATATATATATATATATGTGTGTGTATGCGCATTCAAATGTATTCTCCACATATTGCTATGTTTACTATTTATATTATTTATTTGTTATATTATTATTATTATTATTATTTTAATATCACTAAGTCAACAACACCCACTGAACTTATATTAATACCTACATCAACTATATGGATTATTCAAGTAGTGATGTAAATGGATTATTTGTTATTTTGATCTCAGGAAACTATTAATTATATCATCAATTATTATTTTGTTAGGAAGATACCCCATCTAAAACCTTAAAGTAATATACGCAAACTCAATATTAGTTTTATCATTTAATACATTTTCTCACGTGAAATCTATTATCAATTTCTTTTAGGGTAACGAACTTTAATACTATGTTAAAAAAACCACTTGATTTAAAAGTTTAATTTCAAATAGTAATGTGCAAATCATAAATAAAATTGGTAAATTTTTTTTTTTTACAAATATGCGTTAATCATTGTTAAATGGGTCATGATATCTTCAACTTTTTTTAAACGGTAAAATCTCTTACTCAATTTTTAGTAGTGGATCATATGCAAAATTATCAAAAGTCTTTTTTCTTAATGAAGGTTAATGTCCTCGCTTAGTAAAATACGGTTTGAAAGTATAATAATGGAGTTGTTAACTGCTAACTAAGCAAATTAAATCCTGGAAGGCAATTGACCATGCGAAGCTACACAATGTGTTGAAGAACAAGGAGACAGAGCACATAGATGGGCCAAAAGGGTGGGCCAAGACAGGCCTTATCGGGCCCATTTACTTGTTGGTTTGTATGGGAGAGAGAAGACACAACCATAAATTTAATGTATGCATGATCATATGGATGAAGTCTTCATCATTTAAGAGACATGGACAGCTTTTCCTGCCACTATTCTCTGCACCTGACCATGACTTTCTTCTATATTTCTATTTCCACTTCTTATTTTTATTTTTCTTACTTTCTGCAACAAAAATGTATATAAAAAAAGAGTTTCATAAAGTACCCATTTGGTTTTAGATACATATTATATTTTACTTTTATAAAATATAGTTAGATATGAGATCCTTATAATTTTTTACATAAGGGTTATTATTAATTAAACTTCTCCTGGGCAATGCTACAATGCACCCCATGCATTCTATGCATTCGAGTTTTTCTTTGTATAAAGTTCGGAAAAATACATGAAAAGTTCAATAATTTCACAAAAAAAAAAAAAAAAGAACTCATGGTTTATGAAGTTTATATTTCATTTTTCCTAAACTTTATACAAAAAATCAAGAACTTTATTTGAAAAAAAAAATTCCAGTTTTATGCTCTGCACATGCACGCATTGTAGGTTTTCCTCTCTCTAACGAGTCCAATTAATGTCAAGATAGTTTTGTATTGAAACTCATGTTTTTTAAAAAACAATAAGGACTTGGATTTTTTTTAAATGATTATGTCAACGGTAAATAACAAAGTCTGGCATTTGATTATTTTTCAAAATAAAAAAAATGACTTCATATTAGTTGAACTTGAGAATACTATTTATTTAGGATAAGGGTGGCAATTCGTGTCGTACATGTCGACCCATTTAATTATTTATGTCAAGACATGAAACACAGATCCGACACGATTATTAAACGTGTTACCCACGTGTTGTAATCATGTCATATCTAATTCACATAATTTACTTAATTGTTTAACCTAGTTATACATAATATTTTATATTCTATATATTTATATCAATTAAAATTATTTTTTGAATATAAACAATTGTTAGTATAAAATATTATTAAAATCATCATAATTTATTATTTTGTAAATTAATTTATTTTATAATATAAAATTTTCAATTTTATAATATAATGTTGTAAGTAGGTAACGATTTATATCATAAAATGAGCTTACATATTAAGGATAGATAAAATATATTTAACTATTCGTGTCATTAAACAGGTTGACGTGTTGAACACTCTTAACACGAATCCGACCCATTTATTAATCGTATATCGTATTCGTGTCATATTCATGTTGTGTTCATGTATCATAATCCAAATTGCCACCTCTAATTTAGGATAATTTAAAAGTGACTAGATTACTAAAGACTCATAATCAATTATATATTGACAAATATTTGACCTTTTTTTTAAATATAATTTCAACTCAAAGCAAAATATTTTCTATGAAAAGTCATAATTAAAAAATTTGACTATTATAGATGATATGGTAATTATTATTTATCATTTTTTTAATGTATATGTAAGTACACTTTTTAGATTCCTTAAAGACCAAAGATAAAAATAACCCACCTGAAAATGCGAAAAATATGTAATGTATGCCTAAAATTGTAAGGGAATCATTGGTAGATACATAAATCTTTAAGCTAATATATAATAAAAAGTTGGATTAAACCAGAGTGGGACCGACCAAAAGGTACAAAATGTAATAGTAGTGTGTGAGCGAGTTAGATGGTAATTCCCTAATCAACACTATTGATTAATTAAGTATCTTAGTTAATCAATCAATTAATTAATTAATTAATTAATCAATCAATCAATTAACTGATAAAAAAGCAGTGGAAAAGCCAACGACCTTCTTTCAACAAAACGACCAAACTTTTTACTTATCCAGAGCGATTCAGTAAAACTTTTATGCTAATTGCACTCTCCTCGCATTGCACGTGAACTGCACGCACTCCAAAGCTTTTATACTTGCGCCATGTGGGTCAATTTTTTTTTCTAATTTTTTTCTTTTATCTAGAAAAGCTTTTATTATATACCTTACTTCTCACAAAGGTCAAGAATATTATAATAAGTAAAATAAAATATATTAAAAAATTATTTTATTATATTTAACCATAAATGGAATAAGTACACAAGAATGATAGTATTATGATTTCTTAATAATAAAATCAAAATTTTATTCAAAAAATTATAATATAAACCAAAATTTTTAAAATTTTTTTGTAAGTCTCATCATGTAAAAAGAATAATTTTAATTTAGATTACAAAAATATGGATTTTAGGTAGGACAGAGTGTGAATAATTTCTCTAAGAAGCGAGTGGTATCATCAACCCAATATGTAAGAATGTCTTTTTACTGAAAGCTGCGCCTCTTGGCACTATAAATACGTGCGCCGTGACAAAACATACTTTTTATTATATTTTTTCTCGTTTATTCGATGATATAATTATGAGTATAAATAATAAGAAAAGATAACTCCACTCAAATAGATAAAATAAATTAAATAAATAAATAATAATAGTAATTATTATTATTTCTCATCTTCTGTAAAAAAACTACACACTCTTTACTATGCTTGTGTTCGAGCCTTCTCTCATCTCTAAACCAAATTCTCTCTCCTTGCCCTAGATCTGCAAACCCTAGATCAACCACTTTCTGTTTGCATTCTAGGGCTTCAAAGTTTCAATCTTTTTGTTTTTAATTTTTGTAATTGTTGGCTTGAAGAAGTGTGTTAGCAACTCTGGAACAATAAGCATGGTTAAAGGTACTTGCTTTTGAGAAGCTTTTTTGTTTCCTGGAATTGGGTTTGTGAGTTTTTGAGTGTTTTTGGTGTTATTGAAGTGTTTTTAGCCTGTTGGGTTGTAAATTTATTGGATTTTGATATTGAAGATGCATGTTGTTGCTCAATGACTGTCTTTTTCAAGGTATTGTTGATGATTGTGGAGGATTTTAGTATTTTGGTTGGAGAATTTTAGGGTTTTTATTGTTGCAAATGTGTTAGCTTATTGAGTTAGTGAAAAGAGTATGTTGATGGTGCTAAGTATTGGATTGCATTTAATCTAGATTTTTAGTTGGATTTCTGCCTTGATTTAGTTGGAAAATTTTGTTCTTGATAGAATTTGATAAGGATGTGTATAGAAGAAGAGGATAGTAGTGTAGTGAGAATGCAATATTCGTGGGGTGACTATTGATTTTTAAGGACGTTATTGTTGGGTGGTGGTTTTGGTGCATAATGGGTTGCATTTGTTGTAAACCCTCTGCTATTGAAGATAGCAAAGAGAGTCCGAGAGAGCGTCTTTCAAGCAAGACCTCATCGGACTTAAGAGTGTCAAGGGCAACTTCCTCAAGGAGGGAGGAAGCATATCGAGTGAAAGATCGATATGACAGTAATGATGGCAGAGCAATGTTGATTGATAAGCAGGTGAATGGGTCAGTTCGCTTGCACGGCGAGAATTTCGAAAGGAAGAGGGAGAAGATGGAGTATGTTGTTGCTCAACATCATCCTGGAATGGGTAATATTCCGAAGTCTACAGAAGGTGAGCAGGTTGCAGCTGGGTGGCCAGCCTGGTTAGCCACGGTGGCTGGAGAAGCTATCAGGGGATGGGTGCCTCGACGTGCAGATTCTTTTGAGAAGCTGGACAAAGTAAGCTTCTTCCTTGATTTAGTTATGGAGCTTGGTTGATGCTTGTTCTGCAATCTAGATTTTGAATTTGCTTTATTTAATGCATGATAGTTCTTATTGAGAGAACAACTGAACTTCATTTTCTGTTTATGCTAATTTATGAGAAGTTGAATATCTTGTATTACATGTTAAAATGGTGATCCGGAAAAAGGGTGGCCTGGTTTGGGGATTCAGTATTGCGTTTCTCTGAAACTCTGTCCAAGATGTGCTTTAGGGCCTTTTCCTTTTACCTTGGTGTTTTAAATGGAGTGGGAAGGATGGTGTTTTAAATGCTGTTGACAAATGTTGAAAGAGCAAGTGGATTTTATTCAATCTTAAATAGTTGGATTATTTTTTTTCCTATTCTATCTTTTGGGTTGGGTTTGGTGTGTTTTCTTCCTTCTTTGAACTTTTAAAGAAGTTCAGCAATATATCTAATTCAGTGAAATTGTATTCTGCAAATGTGTCTTTCCTCCACCTCTTTATTTATTTATTTTTTTCTGGGCAGCCTTAGTCTTGTACAGTTGAGTAAAATAATGCCAGATTGTTTTATTTTACAAGTAGTTAGATGATCGACTTTATACTAGTGGCTTTTTCATACATGTCTGATGACATATATGTTATTGCAGATTGGGCAGGGAACTTATAGTAATGTTTACAGAGCTCGTGATCTTGATCAGAAGAAAATTGTTGCTCTGAAAAAAGTGAGGTTTGATAACTTGGAGCCTGAGAGTGTTCGTTTTATGGCAAGAGAAATTCATATTCTTCGTAGGCTCGATCACATAAATGTGATAAAGCTGGAAGGCCTAGTTACATCAAGAATGTCTTGCAGCTTATACCTTGTTTTTGAGTACATGGAACATGATCTGGCAGGTCTTGCCTCACATCCTGGACTGAAATTTTCAGAAGCACAGGTACGTGTGAAAGGCTTTGTTTTGTTTTCTATAGCTTGGTCTCTTAAAAGTTACATTCCCTTCAATTTATTTAATTATTTTCTTTTTCTTTTAATAGATTTATTTTTCGTGTTTGTGTGTTTATTTTTAATATGGCGACCGTATTGAAGCTGCTCCCTTAAATGTATATGTGTTTAGGTATTTTTTTTTTCATGCTTGGTCTGGTTTCTGAGTCCTGATTTTCAATTTATAACATCTGGCAGGTTAAATGTTACATGCAGCAACTTCTACGTGGGCTTGATCATTGTCACAGCCGTGGTGTCCTACATCGTGACATAAAGGGTTCCAACCTTTTAATTGACAACAATGGCATCTTGAAAATTGCTGACTTTGGTCTGGCTAGTTTTTATGATCCCCATCAAAGTCAACCACTAACAAGTCGTGTCGTAACCCTTTGGTACCGGCCACCAGAGCTTTTACTTGGAGCAACTTATTATGGCACTGCTGTAGACTTATGGAGTACAGGTTGCATACTTGCAGAGCTGTATGCTGGGAAGCCTATAATGCCTGGAAGAACAGAGGTAATTGTTTTTTTTTTTTGGTCAAAGACTATAACATAATGAGTTTCCTGCCAACATTTATACCCTTTTGTTTTGCACTAATTATTTCATGGATTTGTTTGCACTTCTATGTTCACTTTTTATGGCTAACTTTTGCTGCGTCTTAGGAATTAGGCCATTATTTAGGCTTCCAGATAATACATGGGACTCAACCTCTTAGGAGTTTCATGGGATAATCCAATAAGCTGCAAAATGTTTCCACTATGGAGTTTGTTCTATGTTTAAGTTTTGTTTCGTAAACAGGAAACAACTTAGCTTAATGATATTGCTATTACCAAGCAATCTTGAGTATGATCTCCTGAAATATGAGCAATCTTTGTACCCTCTCAACCTAATAAATGAAATGTCAGTTTATAACATAGAAGGAATCTACACAGAGTTACTCTTTTTTTCCCCCTTTCTGTTCGCTTATTTTGAAGAACTTCTGTTGTAGAATTATGTTATTCAAAATATAGGGCTTGTTTGTTTGTGTATTTTGAGTTTTTGTTTTCAAAATTTGGAATACATATGTGGATGGTTTTAAATTTTTTGAATTTTGAAAATGATATGTGGCTGATATTAATTTAAATACATTGGTAAATGTACTTTTTCATAAAACCATTTTCTAAAAATGGAAACAAACAAGCTCTTAGCTTCTTTGTACCTTATAGGTGGAGCAGCTACATAAAATTTTTAAGCTCTGTGGCTCGCCTAGCGAAGATTACTGGAGAAAGGCAAGGTTACCTCATGCAACTATCTTTAAACCCCAGCAGCCTTATAAACGTTGTGTTGCTGAAACATTTAAGGATTTTCCTGCACCAGCTTTAGGGCTTATGGAGACCCTTCTTTCCATTGATCCAGCTGATCGAGGTTCTGCTGCTTCTGCTCTCAAGAGTGAGGTATGAAGTTCTTGATGAATTATCTCTTACAATTTCTGTTATATGATTATCATAATTCTACCATTGAGCAAATTTGGTATTTGCTTCTGTGTTATGCTTTTCTTCCAGAGATGTTCTTCCATTTTTTACTTTTGCTTGTGTGGATAGCCTCTTGTTTGCAAACCCAAAATTCTAGTTTCTTTAAGGATTCAAGATTTTAAATCTTTTGTGGCTCTTTAGGGACCTCTTTTTGACCATGTTTTACAACTTTTAAATATAAAATTTTGTTAAACTAAATCTTCAAATAAATAATCTCATCTTGGTTTCTTGTATATAATTAATAACTAATAACTTATTGTAAAACTTTAAATGAATGGGACCCTTTTCTCTACAGTTTTATGATGTATCCTTTTCTACTAGGCTTTTCGTTCTTGTATTGGGCCACAATGCTTTTGGTTATGTCTTACATCCATATTTTAGTTTTAAGTTCAGATGATGCACTTATCTCCAGGTTGTCTAATGATGCAAATAATATTTTTCATATATAATTCTTATGTGACCCTTTGTTATTGGGCAAAGGTGTGGCAAACAAGTTGCAATTACATTTGTAGGAACTACTGTGAATGTTGTTTATATATAACTATATAGATGAAAATGAAGCTTGCAGGTCAAGCAAATTTAACACATTTGTGTCACTATTTAATTTTGAACATAGACTTGGTTGCATTAACACTTGTGTTTATGGGGACCAGCCGTTCTAGTCTTGGGTAGGGTTCAATATTATCTGGATTGCATATTTAAAATTTTATGTTACTATAATTTTTTCGGAGTTTGGACTGTAGATTATGAGGAAGATGACACCATCGGGTTAAAGCTAGAGTTCTACGTGCACAGAATCATGCACATTAAGAATTGAATTTATCTCATGGGAAAGCGTCTGCTGTTTTCTGTGGATTTGATGTTGAGATATCAATGGAATTTTTTGTGTATACCACCATATGTTGAAAGACATCATGAAACTAGGGCTCTTTGTAATGATTAATTTATTTTAAATGGGGTTAAAAGAAGATTGACTTTTATGTACAAGATCTTTACCATCAGCTATTCTAGACACAGCTATTTTGCTGGTTTTAAGATTGGCTAGTATGGATATTGGTCAGGAACAGTCTATTTTGTCTTCTATTCCCCCATACTTTACTCCCTATTTCTTGAAGTTTGGAAATGTGTTTAATGGATTAAAGTGTCACTTGTACATGTTATCATTTGTTCAATTAAGATGTGGTGCCATTTAATTGTCTCTTGGTAATTAATTAATAGATGTTTCTCACACTATGGAGTTCTGATATGTTTTTGCTTTATGCTCTCCAGTTCTTTGCGACAAAACCTTTTCCTTGTGATCCTTCCAGTTTGCCGAAGTATCCTCCCAGCAAAGAGTTTGATGCAAAAATACGGGACGAGGAGGCTAGAAGGTGCATATTTTAGCAATCATGGCATACTTTATTAGTATCGGTTAGAGAATAGTCTTAAATTTGCACATTTTACCTTATGTCTCATTCAAAATTTAAAGTTTTTATTTAAGCGTATCTGTTGGTTCTTGTTTCTTATGAGAATTACATTCAGTTGTGCTTGCATAAATCATGCAGTTGTTAGTCTATCATTGTGTTTCTCGACTCTTGGAGCTTCAGTTTGTTTGGCTGTTACATAATTTCCAATTCTGCTTAATAAGCCATTCTTCTGTTCTTTTGAACTTAAAAATTGCTGAAATGCTGACATGGATGGATGCTAGTACTATTGAAGTAACTAAAAAATTTATATTGTTTATCCTGGTAGACAAGGAGCAGTCGGAAGCAAGGGGCAGAGGCTTGACCTTGAAAGGAGAGGGACAAGAGAATCTCGAGCCATCCCAGCTCCTGATGCTAATGCTGAACTAGTTTTGTCCATGCAGGTAATTTATTTACCGATAAATAATGTTTTTCCTGTACTTTATTCTTCATTCTCTAACTTATTGCTAGTGCTGGCTATAACTGGTAAATTTTATCTGATCCTCAAGCTTTGCTTACTTAAAAAATTTACAATTATAATGTGGTCTGTATGAATATTACTATGAACTTGATGTTACAATCCTAGTGCCAAGGAGATTAGGTATGCAAGAGAGGAACCCCAAAGCAAAAGGAAAAGGAAAATAAATTATAAAAAGCGGCAGCTAACTCCTGAAAAAGGTAGTTCCCTCAAATTAAGATAATAAGAAATAGAAACATGTGTTAGTGGCCATCCAGCCCTGGTAGGATTGAGAGGTGTAGGGGAGTTCGTGTTGAAATATACTGTTTATAGGCATAGCCATTTAATATGGCGCTGCAAGGGCGGATGATAAGGGGGCTGAGGGGAAAAAAATGTAGATAATTACAAAATTGTCACTGCTTCTATAGAAAATTAATACTATTATATTGAATTTGTTAAAAATCTATATGTTCAATCAATCCTTTCCAGCTTTAATGTATATTTGAAAGAGGTTAACCTCTTTGCTTCTCTTATGGTACAATCCTCTTCCTGCCCAGCCCCCTTCCTCCTCGGCCCATAGAGACAAAAGGTTGGATTGGTGTCAACAGCCAATCATGGAAAAAAGACTCATTGAGCTGTGATCACTAACTAATACTAATCTAATACTAATAGAATAGAGATCTTGCATTTCCTGACTATTTTTTTAACCTTTTCAATTTTTTTTTCTCTCTATTAATTTCTCACGATGACTTTTGAGATTGAAGGCATTGTAACATTTAGAACTTGAAATTTTTCCTACAAAGATTGAAACCTAATTTTCTTTTAGGCAAATTTTTCAATTTAAATTTTTCTTGATGATATTGATTCAAATGAGATAAAAGATATATTTAATATGTGAAGCATTCTTAGAGTACAACTATAAGAAAATACAACTTCTCATACAGTCAAAAAATTTTAACCCGTTTTATTTTCTTCGTTTTTCTTTTTAGCTACTAAAAGCCTTTTTCTATTAGACACATGCAATTGAGCTTCTCTTCGATCCTTCTTTCCATTGCTTTTGTCATGTGTTTTATCTCATTTCCACTATAATCTAATATACTCTATACTAATATGATTGTTTTCTTGTTTCAGAAAAGACAAGGCCACTCCAATTCTAAGAGCCGGAGTGAGAAGTTTAATCCTCATCCAGAGGAAGTTGCATCTGGATTTCCAATAGATCCTCCTAGACCATCTCAAGCGGTAGAATCAACTGCAGATCCCCGGGGACATCATCAGAAGAGGGCCTCCCATTCAGGGCCACTGTCTCACCGGGCTGCATGGGCAAAGATTGGGAAAAACCCAGATGATGCTCCAAAGATATCAGCTGGTGCTGACCTGTCAACAATGTCAGGTTTGGTGGCGGCAAGGAGGAGTTTATTATCTGAAGATAGTAGAGAAAAGTCTGGTCCTTCACAACCAGAGGTGCCAAAGTTATTTGCAAGATTTCCAGGGTCCTTCAAAGAAACCTCTGAATCTTTGATTCAGCAGGACCAGAAGCATCACATACAAGTTGCTGCTGGTTCTCATCAAAAGGAAGATGGAAGAATTGGCAACAAAGATCCAGTCCTTGTTAGTATTGCTGTGCATATATTTCTCTCAATAATAGTTTTTACTTCTTGATCAACCTTTTTAACTATTTCTTAGAGATTTGACTGCCAGCTTTTTATCCTTGCTATTTTTTCAGTGCCCGACTCTTTTTCTTGTTTGTATGTTATCCAGCTTGGCTACGGATCAAAGGGTCACAAAATTCATTACTCTGGCCCATTGCTAGTTCCTTCGGGTAACATGGATCAGATGCTTAAGGACCATGATCGCCAGATTCAAGAAGCTGTTAGACGAGCACGCCTTGACAAGGCAAAGGTCAGAAAAGCTCAGGTGGAAGGGAACCAAATATCAACCAATTCGTTGTTTGTATCTGGCCGTTGAGCTGTCTCAGGTAAACCCCAATGACAAAAATCATATCAAGAAGATCACTGCAGAATAATTTGGCTGGTGGTTTTCTCTCTTCTTAAAATATGATTTTAGTTGTTGGTTGGGGTTTTTGTATAGGTGGTGTTTTAGGTAGATGGCCAGTGGCCATAATTTGCTAAGTTTATAGCTTACCGAGAAATCTCTCTGCGATTTATCACTTGTATTTTCTTTCCACTCGGCAACTGTATTCTAAGATCTTAGCCATTCTTGTAGAGCCTATTATTAGCCATAATTTATTTTGCAAAAATGATTATGTCCTTTATGTGATAAAAAAAGGAATTTGTTTCAGGTTCCTTGCTGAAGTTGCCCAAGTTGTGTTTTGATCTCTACCTCTCTTTAAAGGTTAAATTTATTTATAGAGACTATTTTACCAAACCAAAAATTTTAGTTTGATCTTCACATATGCCTCAGAGAGTGGCAATGCTTCAAGAGTCGGTGAATTTGGTGGCACCACTAAGTTGTCTGCTAGCGGTCAACTTTGATATCTACCACTACCATGCAGCCGCCAAGTTGGAAAATGAGGGGAGCTGTGCCCTTACTAAGCATGCGACCTAAAATTTGAAAAATCAAAGTTGGACTGGTTCCTGTAATTTTGAAGAGACAAGTCAATTCTGAGACAACTTAGAACTGCAGGCAGTACGCCCTGTTGGCCTCGTCTATGACAATGCATCTCTTTAAGCTACTACCACTGCTTCTAAGCTTGTGGCCTTCATTCTGCCAATGCTGTTTAGTTTGCCTTCAATGGCTTTAATACTTAAGACGTGTTGCTGTATGGCACTGCAAAACTAGATGCGTCCGCTATCTCTCACCAAAGATGGCACTTTCTCCGTGGGTAGAGCTTTTTATCCTTTCAAGATTCCCACAAAGCTTCCAAACTCCCCTCTACTTCGATCATTTAAAACATCTTTCACGTTCTCCATCACTCTATACAAGAATAACCTTCCTGGCCATGGTTTAGTCTTCGTCTTTGCGCATTCCACAGCCATAGCAGCCGCTGCTCCATCGCAACATCTTGGCTTCTGGAATAAAACCAACAGTGGCAATCCCAACAACTACGTGTTTGGTATCGAATTTGATGTTTTTAGAAACCCAGAATTCAATGATGTCAACGATAACCATGTTGGTATCAACTTGAACTCTCTTGATTCTTTGTTTGCAACTGAGGCTGGATATTGGTATGACAAAGTACAAAGAGCAAGAGCAATGACACCAACTTGCAGTGGACCTTCCATGGATTGAAGTTGAGCAATGATTGTTTGCAACTGAGGCTGTGTATTGGTATGAGAAAAGTACAAAGAGCAAGAGCAACGACACCAACTCGCAAAGGACTTTCCATGGATTGAAGTTGAACAATGTTGCCATTTATCGGGTATGGATCGAGTACTACGCAGCGAATTTTCTTAGTGTAACAATGGCTCCATCAAAGACGAAGAAGCCTCGCACGGCATTGATAGAAAACCTTGAAATTGATCTCTCTGAGGTTTTTCTTGATGAAATGTATGTTGGTTTCACTGCAGCCACTGGGCAGCTCATAGAAAATCATAAGATATTGAGTTGGAAAGTCTCCAACTGAAAGTTTCTCCAGTGTTGAAAATAGAAAAAGATGGCGTCATCTTGCATCATTCCATGTACGATGTAATCTTCGCATATCAAGAAGTTAATAAAGGGCAGGCCGAAGAGTGCCTCAAACATCATTATGTCATGGTAATAGTGATTACTCTAATGGTCATATATACATATAAAGCAAGATTCTTCCATGAAGCAATCAAGGTGCATATCTCCGAGTGCATTATGTTATCACTCGAAGCACTTGTGAAATAGTTTCTATGTTTACTTTATATTATCATAGTATCATGGGGAAATAGAGGGAGAGGTTGAAAAAAAAAAAACCCTTTAACTGCAAAAATATTTAGAGTGCTTCTCAGACTTACTTTTTATAGAAAAAATGTAATAGATATGTTTTCATAATTTTGAAAGTTTAAATTGTATCGAATATATTCGTGAGTTTCACGAATATTAAAAAATCAAAATAAGCAAGAAAAATATTAAGAGATTTTTGTATGCGGTTGAATCTTAGTCTTTATCAATATGCCAACTCTTAAATATCTCATTGATGGTTGTGTGGTAATCCTAGAACCATGTGTGTTCTGTTTGAGTTGGAAGTGATTCAATAAATCAAGAATTCAATAATAGAATGATAATCATGTTGGCTTCTACATGTGCTCTTATCACTTTGTTTGCCAATTAGGATGAATATTTCATGTTTGTTCTCGTGCTAGGCCATAAAGAGACATATTATCATTGGTCAATCTTTCCATGATTTAGAAGCTGGATAATTGAAATACGTACAGCTCTAAAGATTTTTTAACTGCTCTAAAAAAAATCATCATAACCTCTATCAATATTTATCACAGATTTTCATTGAAGTTCAATAAAATTAAGAATAAACCCTTTAATTCCTTTTTTTCCAGCTAAAAAATATATCTTAAACGTGGAAATATTTTCTCACTGATTTGATAATGTTATTGAACTGCTAACAACAATTAAATGGCTACATTAAATTAATTTTGCAGCTTGCCCTCTAAAAAAAAATAAAAAAAAAGGGATGGGAATCTTTTGAAGTTGATGAGAGAAGAGAAGTTGATTAGCCAATCTATCCAGAAAATTTGAGATAAGGCAGATTGGAAAGAGGTGGACGAGAATGTGTCTACCAAAAATATTTTTGCAGCCTATCAAACAAACCATTATTGTCTATGGATAATAAGTCATAGCAAATGGTCCCTAGCTGTCCGTCGATTAGTCATTTTTCCAATTGTCAAGTAACTTCTTGCTTGCTTCTTCATCATGTTCCTGCTCTCACCCTCTCCTGTTTCACCTTTTTTTTTTTAAAAAAAAAACATTATTCATTATTCAATGTATTCTTGCAGCACTACTTGTAGATTATTTTTACTTTTAGTGAGTTTGAAAATGTTTTGGATATTGCCAAAAACACCGTTTTTATGTTTATCTTGTCACATATTTTTTAAAGTATTTGCAGTACTTTTCTATTAAAGCATCTTTAATTTTCTGGGTTATATACAATGCGCCATGCACCCAAGTTTTTTTTTTGTTTTTTTGTTTTTTTAACATAAAGTTCGCGATTTCTTTTAAATAAAATTCGGAATTCCAAAAAAAAAAGGTTAAAAACCTCATGATTTTTTAAGTTTATATTTATTTTTCTGAACTTTGAACAAAAAAAATATTGAAATAAGTTTATATTCATCTTCTGTAGCATTGAACTTTGCTTCTTTTAAACAATCTTGAAATAAGAATGTTTGGATGTAACTTTGTTCTCTTTTTGGAATACTTGCAATGACAATGAAATTTTTAATTATTTGTTTAAGAAGTTCTATTTTACAGATTAAGCACTGGAACAAAAGTCAAAGATCCCAAATGAATAAAAGATTGTGATAATTAATGGTAGGATGATATGATTTATTTTCCTTTTTTTTAATGTTCATTTCATTTCAAAGCGTATAATTCTTAAATAAATGATACAACTTAATATAATAATACTTTGCTATAATAAGTACAGGTTAGTTGATGAGTGGTGTAAAAAGAGATAAATTAATTATGAGAAATGAGTGAAGTCTGTGTGCAATCTCATGTACTAACACTACGGAAGATATTTATATAAATCAAATATACCAACCGAATAAAGATTGACCCAACTTCCACTAACGGACTTTATTAGGCATTATACGTGTACACAAAGTTTTATCAGTCATCTTACGATACAGCAGCCTTATTGTGGTATATAAAAATTATAAAAATATATTTAAAAATCGTAAATAAATAAATAAAATCATATTTATAATTTTTATATATTTTTTATTTGCGATTTTTTTATATATAATTTTTATTCATTTATTTATAATTATTACGACGTATTTACGATTTTTGTATAAAATACACTATAACAAAATCCAAGCTTTATATATATGTGTGTGTGTATGTATGTACGTATGTATGTATATTTCATAATTGATAAGGGAATGATAACATGGATGAACGGTGATCTGTTATTCCATGACATTGTGATATTCATAGATCTACATAAAAAAATCAAAAAACTAATATATTATTGTATTTACTTGTAATGCATGATATACCACTTAATGAATAAAGATTTCCTTCTCATTTCTATTTCGTGATTTTTTAATATTGTGAATATTAATTATCAAAAATTAATTAATAAAAAAGAATATATATATATATATATATCTCAATCGTTAATTAATTTAAAATTTAATGTCATTTGACCTTCAAGACCTTATAACATTTGAAAGGTTAAAACAACTAAATGATATTTATACATTGGATCCAAATTTCTCATCTTTATAAAAAAAAAAGAAAAAAAACTTTAACATTTTATCTAAACTATCCGCATGCAAGAAAAATCCCCACGTTGCATAAAAAATTGTGGCTCATGTGTAGATTCTAGATAGCAGAATCATAACGTGTGTTTTGAGTTTGAGAAATAAATTGGGAAAAATCGTGGCAGCCCAGGAACCTGAAATGTGTTTCACGTTGGTCCCAGTTTCCCAAAGTTAGTTTCGGTTCAACGAATATTGAATGCAAATCTCATCACGCTACTTCAAAACTCATTTTTGTCCCCGATGTTTCTCTTTTTTTAATTTTAGATACCCTCTTCTCTTACTTGTGAAAAATATCAGAACTAGAAGGGGTTCGAAACTACACATCTTTCCAAGGCATCTAGATTTATACTTACAAATAGATGTTTTTCAATATTGGACAATAAAATGTTGAGATTTAGAGACCATCAATTAATTAAATTCATCATTAATCAATAGTGTTAAGTTTATAATACAGAGAATTAGAAGTTTATTATTTGATACAACAGCTTATATTTATTAAAAGAAAAAATAAAAATAAATTAATAAAATTATGTCTTTAAAAAGATTTTATTATTTAGACTAATACGTCATATTATAAACTTTAAATTGTAAGTCTAACGTTAATGATTAATTAGGTACGATATTCTAAGATTTTTAAACATGTTTTATTTATTTAATTTTTTTAAGAAGGTCACTTTAATCAAATTCAATACTAATTGAAAGCCTTTGTACACATTTGAACAAAATTAATAATTTTTAAAAAATAGCCAGGTAAATTGGGTTATGAAATCTCGCCTACCTTAATCTTTTCCCAAATAAAAAACAAAAGATTGAATATTTTGGATGAAGTGAACAAGCGGTGATGAGTTAAATCTCTTGTAAACCGGAGAGCCAATCTGGTTACTCTGTTTTACAATAATATCAAGTTATGAGATATTCCCAGACAAACAAAAAGACCAAATCCTGAAGAAAATTCGAAGGTGGGGTCTCATCAATGGGGGTTCTGTAGCTTCGAAGTTCACTTCTTTGTTCTCTTTCTAAATTGTTTATGTTCAATAATCAAAAGTGAATCTTTTTATCTTTTTTTAATAGTTTAATAAAAAGTTTGTGGCACATCATCGTCATTATCCTTTATAATTGCTTGCTTTGATCACTTTCAATTGTTTAATAATCACCGGTTTCTTCTTTTAGAAACAAAGATTTTCCCTCCTTTTGCTCTTAGTGGTAATTTTTTATTTGTGAAACGGTTTGTCCATCCAGTGGAATGATGTAATGGTTGAAATATTTTCATTTCATTGTCCACAAGTTATCTTAATTTATGTTTTTGCCGATTCCAATGAAGCTCCTTACAGGTTGTGGTTGTGCCACGTAGCCTGGATGGAATAAAGCGGGAAGATAAAGAGGAGAAGCTAAAGAGTGGCCTATGTTTCAAAAAAGAAACATTAAATAAATAACTCATGTACTATAAGAGAAGTGTTTGTTAATTCCACAGACGGTCTGGGTTTTTTTGTGGGTAGTTTTTTTATTTGTTATAAAAATTGTGAATAAAAGTTGGGATTTTATGAGGCTGTGGAGCTTCTGTTGTTTAGGGTGTTAAAGACTCTTGGGCTGTATGGTTCTGTTTTCAGGTTGCATTAGCAAGATCAGAAGATCACCGTAAAGATCCTTCCTTAGCTCTTCTGGTGATTCTCTTTCACTTCCTCTCTGTCTGTGTGTGTGATATTGTATTGTACTGGAGGGTTTTTGTTGGTGTTGGTGCCTTTGGTGTTTGGTTTTATAAATTGCATGCAAGGGTTGTACAGTGATGTTGTGATATGGGTATGGTGAATTCTGCGTTTTTCTCGATTATTTTTTTTTATTGGTGATGCAGGTGATGATGACGTTTTGATGTTATGATCTTTGATGATAATATTTGGCCGCTTACAGTTTCATTTTGTTTTACTTGTGTAGTGTCTGTGTGCCTTACAGGATTATGTGTTTCTGGTTGTGGAGCCGAGAGGGTTCTGGCTTGACTATAAGTTTTAGGTGTTGATGAAAGTGTCGTTGGAAATGAGTTCTTGATTGAAAATGGTAATGATGGAGCTGAGGAAGCGTGGTAGAAGTTGGATAATCCCTCCTTATCTTAGATGTGTATGTTCTGGTCTTCATGCAGCCCTAGGTGGATAGCAATGGAAGGTTCTTCTGATTCTCCTTGGCAGGAGTCTGCTAGTTCTAGGGGATTGAATACTTCTGGAGTGTCAGACAGAAACCCTAGACTTAGACATGGTGAAAGAATTGGTGTTTCAGGTGATACGTCACATGGTTTTGAGTTTGGAAAGGAGAGTGAGAGAGTTGTGCTGGCTCACAGTGATCACCTAAGAAACCAGGTTGGTTTGTCTGGGGTCTGTGAGGATGAGGCAGCAGTTGACCCTTTTGTTCGTGCCTTAGAATGGGGTGATGTTAGCTTGAGGCAATGGTTGGATAAACCGCAACGATCTGTAGATGTATTTGAATGCTTGCACATATTCAGGCAAATAGTGGAGATTGTAAATGTAGCACATTCACAAGGAATTTTTATTCATAATGTTCGGCCATCATGCTTTGTCATGTCCTCATTTAACCATGTCTCCTTCATTGAATCTGCCTCTTGTTCAGATTCTGGATCAGATTCGTTTGAGGAAGGGTTAAATAGCCAAAATATGGAGGCTAAGGATTTATCTAATCCCTTGCCTCATGACATGCTTCAGCGAAGAAGAAGGTTGGGAAGTGAAGATCATCAACTGGTGACAACTCCAACAAATGTTTTATCAGAAGCTAGCTGCATGCAATCAAGCTCAGTTTATGGGGCACATGTAACATCAGCAGAAGAAGCTGAAGAAAATAAAATATTGGATAGAACAAATGTGGAAAAAGTTCAAGAAAAGAGGCAATCATTCCCAATGAAGGAGATATTGCATATGGAGGCAAATTGGTACACAAGTCCTGAAGAAGTTGTTGGTGCTTCTGTTACTAGTGCTTCGGACGTTTACCGATTGGGTGTTCTTCTTTTTGAGGTTTGTAATCAAAATTCAGCATTTTTATGTAACTTGACAAGTTGCATAGGGTAGTGTTTTCAAAGCATTTTTTTTTTCCAATTATTTCTCTATCTTTACTAGTTATTGAAGCTAAGTAGAACTCTTAAACCATTTTTTTTTTGTTCATTGATGTGATAATTCTATTTTTCTGTAGTTGTTCTGCCCATTTACCACAAGAGAAGAAAAGACCAGAACTATGTCTAGTTTGAGACATCGAGTTCTTCCTCCTCAATTGTTGCTGAAGTTTTCAAAGGAAGCTTCTTTTTGCTTATGGTTGTTGCACCCTGAGCCAAGTAGTCGTCCACAAATGAGGTGATTTTCCTCACACTACACCATGTATATACATCCTGGATTTATTTTTGTTGCATAAAAATTTCTGGCATGTGTAGCTCTTTAAATTTACTTTGTACTCTTAACACCCACCTGCATGTTCATTTACTTGTGTACCCTTGACCACAACTTTAAGAGTCCTTTGTTAAAATGGATGCTGCAAAGTTTGATATAATTTTTGTTCTCCCATGCTAATTAGTTCTGCAACTCAACTAATATACTTCTTCCCAAAATCCGAGATAGAATTTATTTTCCATAGTTCTTTGAGGTGATTTTATGTTTCTTACGCAAGCATATGCAGTCTAAGAGAGCATATTTTCTTACATTTGACAAGAATACACCAGGGTTGTACCGACTATGCTAAGAGTTTGCAAGCCTGTGTTAATGCTGATTCTATATACTCAGTTGCTTTTATGATCATATGGGAAACATTATTAGCTTGTTGTCTTAATTAGGCTTGCAGAATATATAGGATATGAGAAAACATAGGCATTGAATGTACGAATTTTTGTAAAACCAGACTGTCCTTTGCTGCCTGACTGGGTTTATTCTGAATTTTTCTTCTGAAATACACGATCGGTGATTCTCCTAGCAATTAGAAAGAGAGGTTCAGGTCCAGGTAGCTGATAGAAAAATGCTGGAAGAAGTCAACTGATAGGATATAATCAGTTTTGACAATGGGGTGGAAAAAGAATTAGTTTTGACATTGATAGAATATTGTTTGCTGACATTATATTTATCATTTTTGGTGTTATATTTTGGAAATACCATCGTATCTTCTCTTATGTATTTGGCATTAGATCTATAGCCATCTAATTGCAGCATTTGGAATCTTACACTTTCATGCCTTGTTAACAGTGAGTTGTTACAGAGCGAGTTTCTTAATGGACCAAGAGATAATTTGGAAGAACGTGAAGCAGCAATAGAGCTAAGGGAGAAAATAGATCAGCAGGAGTTGTTGCTGGAATTCCTTTTGATGATACAACAAAGAAAACGGGATGCTGCTGACAAGTTGCAGGCCACTGTTTCTTTTATTTGTTCTGATATTGAAGAAGTTATGAAGCAGCAAACAAATCTTAGGAAAAAGAGTGGCTCACATGCAGAGTTGGGGAAGGATGATCAATCGATGTTGAATCTCCCTTCATTAAATATTGATGATAAAGATGATTCTTCTACTTTGGGTTCTAGAAAACGATTTAGAATGGGGCTGCAGATTCATAACATAGAGGAATGTGATGATAATCTTGATGATCATAAAAAATCAGCTACCCTCACCAAAAAGGAAGAAGGCATTCTTCTTAAAAGCTCCCGTTTAATGAAGAACTTCAAGAAATTGGAGTCAGCATATTTTTTGACAAGATGCAGACCAATCAAGCCAGCTGGGAAGCCATTGATTAGACATTCACCGGTAAGTAGTGATGCTAGAGTGTCTGTTGTTGTTACTGAAAGAAGTTCAGTCAACAATTTAGGATCGAAAGAGCGATACAGTGAAGGTAGACAAAGTGGATGGATAAATCCATTTCTTGAGGGTTTGTGCAAATATCTGTCATTCAGTAAGTTAAGGGTTAAGGCAGATTTGAATCAAGGGGATTTATTAAATTCTTCCAACCTAGTGTGCTCACTCAGTTTTGATCGTGATGGAGAATTTTTTGCTACAGCTGGTGTAACTAAGAAGATCAAAGTATTTGAATGTGATGCAATCATGAATGAAAAACGCGATATCCACTATCCTGTGGTTGAAATGGCTAGTAGATCGAAGCTCAGCAGCATATGTTGGAATACTTATATCAAAAGCCAGATTGCTTCAAGTAACTTTGAAGGTGTGGTACAGGTGGGTCAAGCTTTACATTTCCTTGACCTTTCAGCTTTCTGCCACCTTATTTTGATCAAGTTACTTAACGATTTCAGGTATGGGATGTTTCAAGAAGTCAAGTACTTACGGAAATGGGAGAGCATGAGAGGCGCGTTTGGTCCATCGACTTTTCATCAGCAGATCCCACATTGTTGGCTAGCGGGAGCGATGATGGTTCAGTTAAGCTATGGAGTATCAATCAGGCAATTCTACTTTTGCACTTGGTGGATGTCAGCTTTGAAACTAAACGTACTGCAGTCATCTAATTTCTTACTGTGTCTATATAATTCTGGATGTGTGATAAGTTGTTGCTCTTACGTGGGTTGCTACTGCAGGGAGTAAGTATTGGTACCATAAAAACAAAGGCCAATGTTTGCTGTGTTCAGTTTCCCTTGGACTCTGCTCGTACACTTGCATTTGGTTCGGCGGATCATGCGATTTATTACTATGATCTACGTAATTCAAAGGTTCCTCTTTGCACATTAGTTGGACACAACAAAACTGTGAGTTATATCAAGTTTGTAGACACAACTACTCTTGTTTCGGCGTCCACGGATAACACTCTGAAGCTTTGGGATCTGTCAAACTGCACATCTCGGATTATCAATACTCCTCTTCAGTCATTCACAGGTCACTTGAATGTGAAGGTAAACTTATTGATTTTAGATTGATTCATTTTGTGTTATGAGGGACAATTTTTAGGACTTTTTATTATTCTACAGCTTAGGGAAGCCATTATGACGTCTTCACTGTGTACAAGAAATGATATTGACCTACAATTAAGAAAGCCAATCGAAAGTTCCCGTCCAGTATTGGATAGTATACCTCGAAGAAATATTAATATATAAAAGAAAATATATTTCATTATTGTTTGATTATGTGCTTGTTTCTTAAATCATGCTGCTCAAGGTGATATCCATACTACTTTTGTATACTGTACTTTGAGATTTTTCAGTTTAACACTCTTGCCCTTATTGGTGCTTATATTTTACTAGACGCTGTAATGTTTGATGTATATCTTTGTTGCCAAATGCACATGCGTATAATATTAGCACTCTCTGGATGAACACGATACTGTAAAGGATATAGTCGCTGCCAATGAGATGGAAATGGAGATAATGTAGACACTGCAAATAAAAATGGTAATGTGAAATGTTTTCAATAAGAAATATTTTATGAACTAACAATTTGACTCTTGTCTGTCCTACCTAGAGAGGAAGTCCTTTCCTGTTTGTTTTTAAGATGATGCTTGTGGGTAGTTTGATAACAATCAGTTAGTCCTATAAATTTAAAAAACCTTATCCTTACACATTGTGCTCCATCTTGCCCTATACACCTTAGAAATAAAATATATGCTAGTTGAATGATATGAGACTAATTTTTTACAACTGATGATGTCATAGAAATGGTTAATAGGTTTCCCTTTTTTATCAAACAAAAAAATTGAAGTTTAATTTGAATCAAATGAGAGGTATGGCTCAAGAGCCCGTTTTCAATTAGAACTTCCATTATTGTTCTACTTAGAACAAAGTTTATTTCCATCTTTATTGGAGGGAGATTGTTTATCTCAAATTTGGTTAATTATGATAAAATCGTGTTGAAATAATTGAAATCCATCACACATCATGGATGGTAGAACATATATTTTCATTTACTTGTATTAATGTTATCTGCTCGTGAAATATATTTGGTTGGGTTGGAATGCCTGGCCGTGTTCAAGACCGCCACGTAAACTGAAGCAAATGGCTAATACATGCAATTATTTGAAGTATTTTCTTGCATTCTTTAGGCTTAAGGTTTAATTGTGATCTTCATAAGAGGACATTTGCTGGTTGGAAAGGGCAGCAAAATAAGCTTATAAAAAGAAGGATTTCAATATGACTAAATTTGATTACATCTGCTTGTATTTTAGTTTTTCCCCCAGGCTAGTTTTCATATCGCCGGCTTTTGAATGCTTTATCATTGCTTCTCCTAACAATGAAAATTCTTAAACTGTGTGAAAAACTTGATACAATTGTCTGCCTTTTTCATTAATCTCTGTAACATTGATCTCATTTAAAATTCATTCTCTTGCGATTCTTGTCCCCATTGCAGAATTTTGTGGGTTTGTCTGTATCTGATGGTTATATTGCTACAGGCTCGGAAACTAATGAGGTACGTCTTCTGTCACCTTTGTTGTTAATTATACATATATATTCTCTTGTTAAATGAAATTTTTGCATTATTGCTTCTCTTACAACTCACATTCCTTAAGACACGCTTATTGGGATAGTTTTATTTGTGTTCTTTGACAGTTGGGTTTCTTTCACTTGTATTTGGTTGGTTCCATTTTCTCAGTTATCCTTTTCTTCCTAAACTCAGATCAAAATTGTCATCAGACATCCTATCAAAAAAGTTGTCATTTTCGACACTAATTGCCTGGAAGAAGTTAATAGATCCAATGCTTTTATCTTCCTTTTTTCCTCTCGATAGTGGCTTAATCCCAACTAGTGTGGATTGGTTGCATGAACTCATTTACTTTAATGTAGCAGAAGTGATGAATAATTAAGCAGATGCTATATCTTATTAACAATGTTTAGGAACTTGTTGCAAAATCCATCAGATATCCCTAATCCTAACAGATATCAATTACATGTTCTGCTAAGAGTAGTTTTGTGATTATCATGTACAATAGGTATTGGTGACAATGTTCTGCCAACATTAGTCCTTTGATTATCGTTTCTTATTACTTTTATGCTGTACAAGTCGAAAATTATTCTGGTGAATGCATTGATAGAGATATCCAGTTCCAAAAGAAAAATCTTACTTTTTGCACTGGGTGTGCATTCAATTATTAATGTCAAGTCTCTCTGTGGAACAGGTTTTTGTATACCACAAAGCTTTTCCCATGCCCGTGCTGTCGTTCAACTTTAACAGCAAGGACCAACACTCTGGCCATGACGTGGATGATGCCACACAGTTTATCTCATCTGTTTGTTGGCGTGGCCCATCCTCCACCACTTTGGTTGCTGCAAATTCCACCGGCAATATAAAAATTTTGGAGATGGTTTAGTTCGCAATATGTTTTCCAAATGATTCTCTTTCGACTAAAATTATAGAAAATGTTGATGCCGCAGACAGAAGATGAAATAAGAACAAGAATCTTAAACCAGGGGGGGATTGTGTAGGTAAGATAGGTTTAAGGATGGTATAGGGAGTCAAAACAAAAAAAAAAAATTTTGGTATTAGATGATAGCGGATGTGGACTACAAGAAGTGTGAGAATGCTCTTGATTAAGTATATGTAGATAAGATTATGAAAGAAAAAAAAAAAAAAGATACATCACTTCTCCTGTATATTGTGTAAGGCACGTAGTTCATAAACATTTTTTGTATGATTACAATTAATCTACAAATGCATCATCCTTTCATATTTTGCTTGATAGAGCTGTAGCACTCAAAGTCATCGTAGTATTTCCGTTGACAAGCCAGCAGAACTAGAAACCCTTTTCTATGCGGTATTAGTATTAAAGATCTGTGACAGAAGTACTAGTCTCTGATAAATGGATGTGTTGCTCTTTACTTGATAGAGCTGTGGCGCTCAAAGTCACGGTAGTTTTTTCCATTGACAAGCCAGCAGAGCTAGTAATATTTTTTGATCCTTGAAATGTTAGCATTAACGACCTGTGACGTAGGAGCACGTTTTGATGCTTGTCTGTGATATAGGAATATGTTTGATCAAAATGCAGAAGTTTTGCACTATGGTTGAAGAGGGCTGGTGTATATACTTAAAAAGATGGAGATTTTACTAGTTTGGTGGCACAATGAGTCAATTGTCAGAGAGTGTCTGACTTAAAAAGGCTTATGCGTTGGATGAAGGGACCAATCTGTCTATCTGTGCATGAGTTACCACCTCTATCCTAACATCAGGTACTTGCACTATAGTCTTTGGATCAAGTTTTTATATTTGATAGTTCACGAATTTGGTTTTGATATGATAAAGTAAAAGGATTAGGTATTTAATTCAAAAGGCTAAGCCATTCGTTGAAAGGATCAATCTTCCTTATGAGCTTAAGATCTCTTTTTACAATTGTTTAAGCCAGACTATTCAACAATATTATTACCATTCTCGGATAAGAGAACTTAATGATTCTTTTAAACTCTCTTTTTTTAGGTAAACGTTCAAAGAGAAATAGATGCGGAAAGCATTGAGTATTTAGTGACTCTTAAACTCTCTCATGTTATATAAGCTTAGGAGAATTTGATGTTGTGGAAAGTATTATGTGCTTTTGACGTTATGTTTCCTTGAGTGATATGGACCAAAGAGACTGCGGTTATGTTAAGAAAGTGTCTGCTTCAAAGTTTTATTAGACTTCCGAGTCACCTTTAGTAATGTTGGGCCACTTAGTTTAGTAGCAAGTTTTTTCAAACCCTCTCAAGTTGGGTAAGGCGTTGATGACCTGAAAATCTAGTGCAAGTCATTTTTTGGCCGTCTCAAGGATGAAAAATGGGGCCGAAATAAGGATTGTGTTGCTTTAAGGAAATGCATGCGTTTAACAAAACTGTTGCAATTGATAGTGATCTCCAATAGACAATGTACGCTCGGAGACTAATTTGGACTCTTGAAGGGGAGGCTAAATTTAATTGAAGAAAATGATGGCAGCACAGACATGCAATTCTTCTTCAAAAAAACAAGATTCCCAATTGACATATCTTCCTTACATTTCCAGTTAAGTAACGTCATCATAGCCTTGACTTATAATGAAGTCAAGGTGACCCCTTCATTTTCTCACTTGTTCAGTTTTCGCCTTTTCGGTATTTTTCCAAAATTGGCCATCTTCTCTTTGAAAATCATAGGCCAAAGAAATGGAAGACTCTTCCATGTTTTCCTGATCATTTTTCCCATAATGTGAATCCGTGATGGCCCCTTGATGTCAAATTTCTTCTAGATTAAGAGAACCAATGGGGTTGATGAAATCAAACATAGTGGCTTAGTGGTGCCGTTTTCCACACTTCTTATGTTTTGCACGTCCAAGACAAAAAAATTGTCATTGATTCTAATGCTGTGAAGAAGAATAGTATGAAATGCCTTTAATTGTTCTGGTTTGACATAAGAGTTCACATTCCAACTCCCAACCATTAAATCAAACTTGAATAAACCATATCTATACACATTGATCTAGTGGTTGATAACTATGCACGTCCAAAATGGACGATAACGGCCTCCTAATACGGCATTTCCCATTGATTTCTCCGACAAAGTTCTGGAGTTACTATTATTGTTTATGCAATGCCTGTACTTGAACCTTCAAGTGCTGTGGGACATAGCAGAATTTTAAATTGGAAATTGAGGACTCTTTAGAAAGTAATACATTTACTTATTAGGAAGCCAAAGAATTTATTAACAAAGAGATACGGGAGACAACACTGCAGAAAGCTTCCCAGCTATATAATCGAGAATGGTCTAATCAGTTATAGCCTATCAAAAGAATGGATGATCAGCACAATATTTGTGCCATCCATCACTATTCTTTTGGCTACGTTTGTTTCTAATGATACTGACGTACTTAGAATTCTAACAAAAATGAGGCCCTAAATGCAACTCCACGATCAATAATTCTTCCCTTGATACCATCTTCAAAGCTATTGGCCGGCTTATAGGTAGACTCTTTTCCTTTAACTGTAAGAAAGGATAATGACATTCTATTTACACTGGTTTTGACCCCGTTTAGCATCCACAACTAGCCTAGATATTAAGCGTCGAAGCCTTTCAGCTCTAGGACCTGGATTGACCCTGTTTGGATCTCCAACCTTTGAACAATTGGGTTTACCAGAACACCAAGCACCGGGGGTGAAGGTACCATTCTTCCGACCAAGCAAATCTTTATCAATCAAGTCCAAAACAGGGGAGTCCTGTTTGAATTTCCGAGCAAAAGCAGCATTGCTTTCAATCATCTTATCTGTGTCATTCAGCGAAAGAACATGTGGGTGCTGTCCAGGAGGATTGTCCCAAGAAATGTAGTGCAAGTCATGATTGACAGCAGTCTCAACAAACTCAGGCACATTGCATATGACAGTTTGGAAGTAGGATTCAGGAGAAGAGACAAAGTTTGTGTAGTACATGAGCAGAATTCTTGGTAGATTGTCCCAACCCCAAATGCAGTACTCTACAAACGAACGAGAGAGCACCATCCATGCTGAGCCTGCGATAGAACAAGAAGTTATTCAACGGCAGAACATCAAATTCACAAATCATATTTGAGGCTACCAAAAAACGAAGGGCCTTTTGGCAATGTACATAGGGCATCTTCTCCTGTATCAGTAGTAGGCAGTATATAGTCACGTGCCAAAGTTTCAGAACACCAGATGTGACATGTTGCTTTAAATTTTGAGAATTTAATCCACCGTTTGAATCGATGAATCTTAACTTAAATAAAATGTATATTATGATATCTCGGTTATTGAACTTCATAGAGGTGCATCTTGACTGACTAAATTCAAAACTTAAGAACTTTCTTTTTAAAAAAGCAATAGCTGCAACAGAACACCATTTTGCAAACACTAAATCATAATGTTGTTGTAAAATTCTTTTTTTTGCAAACACTACAGATCTCAATGTTTTGCCTGGGATGCCTTGGTCTTTTTAACCATAGCTCATTATTTACATCTATTTACACCTCAAATTCTATTATTTTTAAAAATAAGGAACTGCATATTCCAGAAGCCAGCAAGAGTCTTTTAACCATACAAGTGGCATGCATTTCCAGCAACACAAGTTATTGTCTGCAGATGATCAACCAAGTCAAGCCCCAAAACGCTCGATGGAAAGAATAATGATTCAGAACATAAATAAATTGTTCAAAAAGGCCAAACTTATTAAAACCCAACACGCCAGAAGATACAGATTCCACCTTTTTTCCATAAAGAAATAACCATGTCCATCAGTCATGCACTTTTCTCATGTTGCAATTTTTAACAGCATGTATGACAATAACAAAGCAAGTGAATGATCCAAATACCAACCTGTAAACAATTTAAATGCTGTTGGCAAGGTTCTCCGTGGTGTGACCCAGAAGATGTCTGACTTAGTCGACAGGTAAAGTCCAGGGTCGATCATCAAAGGCATTGCCCGTTTGTCCCTGCAGATTAAAGAATAAATTTAATATCACTTGACATATGGCAATCCTGAAAATATGTAATCAGTGAGAAAACAAAGTGCCTACTCTTTCCAACCAAGCTGGCTCGTGTGCTCAATGAAATTAAGTTTCCTGTTCAAACTTGAAAACGTGTAAAGAAGATCTGCAAATTAAAGCTAATTTATTATGTTCCTTCAGCCCAGAAACTTGCATTTCTCCACCCAAAAAAAGTATGAAATTTAAAATGATAAAAGAAAAACACAAATCGAGTAAACCAGACCCACCATCTTGAGTCACAAGAGGATAATCTGAAGCACTGAGGTTAATAAACCAATCCCAGTCCTTGTTTTTCTTGAGAAGAATAGCGCAAGCATGAAGTGTATTAGCAACCATGGTTGGTCCTCTATAGGTAACCATATTAGCCTTGGTGCTCATGTGAACATTCCCCACCTTCGAGAACATAGGATCTTTCTCCACTCTTGATGCAAGCTCCAACCTTTCCTCAGCCGGCGCTTCAAGGTCCAAATGAACAACATACTGGTTCCTTGGATGATAGAGTGCTTGAAGAGTTCTCCAAAGCTTGTCCAAATCACCCTTTGACCCAGAAACCAAATAAGCAAATCGTGGGAGTTGGGGACCAGCAGGAGGGGGTGGAGATTGCTTAACCTTCATCTCAGCATATGTTGGATTTGTACTATTTGCAGGAAATCGAGATGGGAAAATCGAGAAGATAGCATTTATTGTGTGTAATGAAGAGATTAAACCCATGTTGAAGGAAGTTGCAATAAGGAATACACACACAAGAGAGCTGATCACCAAGGGAAATACCCATTTCTTCTCCATATTTAGAGATCCCATCAGAAAACTTTTCTGCTTGCTTCAATCAACAATTATCATACCCCAATTTTCCTCAATCACCAACTCAAACACACCTTATATCCGAATCAAATACCAAAACAATCTCCACAGCTACCGTATACACTCAGATCACAAGTCAAACCTCCTTATAGATTCAAAAATTTCAAAGTGCAGGACTTCAGAAACGATATCTGTTAAATTAACATTCAACAAGAAAATTAGAATGCTAATCCAGAGCCAATCATATTCCTTCCCAAAATAAAAAGCAAACTGAAGCTTGCAAAAACATCTATCCTTGCCCCGGCATCTAAAACCGACAATTCTTAAAATCTAAACACGCATATACTTTAATATTATTATGCATATTTAAATATAGTAGTGTACGAATGTAAAGACAAAGGTGAATATAATATACCAGAAAAAGACAGAACAGATGCATAAAGAAAATCGACAAGGGACCAGCAAACGAATCAACCATGAATAAACAATTGCTTAATTATTAATTCATTCCCTAATGAACTTGCAGGTGTCAGCATATGAATCCATTGAGAAAGACACAATCACTAGCTTTACAATGCCAAATCTCAGCAAAAATCTAATTAACAAACAGATTTACAGCAATGAGCAGCTCTAATCTTCACCACAAGTTAAAAATAATCAAAAGATCACTTCTTTAGAAGCAATAAACCAAACCCAGATCACAGAATCAAGCTCAGTTAAAAAACCAATCAACCCATCAAAGCTCAAGCAAATTAAACACACCCCACAACAAAAATAAATAAATAAATAAAATAAAATAAAAATCCCATTAAGCCAAGCTTGCAAAGTAAACCAACCTGTTACTTGAATCCTGATTTCAAAGAGCTTGGTTAGTAACACGTCTAAGCAAGCTTAATAATATATAAGCAAAACAAAGCTAAAGTTTTCTTCTTTTTTTTTTTTGGTTAAAGTTGGTTGAATAATAAAGCTAAAAAGAAACCAAAAAAGAAATACAAAAAAACGCGAAGTTGTTTATTGAGTTTTTGCAGTTGTGTTCTGTATTGTTCCGTTGCGTTCGGTTATACTACGTTGTTCGCGAGAACCCTTTTTAGGACTGATCGAGGACGGCAACCAACCAGTTTCCAACTTATACTTCGACGCAATCTCCAAAACCTGTTTCTTGGTAACAGATGGGTAGATTTGTGATGGTAGATTGCATTACAGTACAGTGCTGCAAACCGTGTAACTGCTGCTTTCTTTTCTCTTTTGGCTAGTTCTTGCTCTTATAGTGTTATGTTGCTACACGACATGGTATTCAGTTTCGATGGTCGTGATCTTTAGTGGGGTTGACTTCTTTTGTGATCTGACGGTTGTGATTCCAGTTGTAGTGGTAGTTGATTGGTTTGGGTCGTTGTTGGTGTCGTTGAAGTTGAAGAGACCCAAGAGCGTCGGACTTGTTCTCCAATTAGAACTTCTCGTGATCTCGACATATTTTATAATTTTCATTTATTTTCTAATGTAAATTTTAAATTATATAACAATTAGCTTTAGGACAAAAATAATTATGTGTTAATTTAACATTGTTAGGTCATTTGTCTTAACATCAATTTATGAATGAAAATATTAATATCAAATAAGTTGTCCCATCAACTCAATTTGTGTGTAAAGTTGAAGAAACCCAGTGGAAATAGTTTCAAATTATTAAGAATGATGTCCCCTCGTACAAATTTTGTAAGGTAATCACGTTAAGCAATTGTTTTATTTACTATTTCATACAAATAATAATAATAACAATAACAATAATAATTTGGCTCTTCAACAAGTTTTAATCAATTAAAATTAGTTGCATTATAGGTTTTGTAAATTGATTTAATTAGTTTGATTTAATTATTAATATATTTAAAAAAATCCATAAAACGTGCCACCGAATCCCCATTTTTACAATGCATATAAAATTTAATTTAAAATGTATATATACTTTAATTTAAACTAAATTAAAGAATAATAATAATAATAATCTCAAACGATTAAAAATTGTCTTTTGTAACAATTTCAATATGCACCTTTATATTTTGTAAATGGTTACCGATAGCAATTTTCAAAGGATACAAATGCTTTATTCAATAAACAATCTATGGATTATAAGACTATTATGAATCATCATCTTCATCTTGAACAATTTACATTGCAAAAATGTCACATTTCATATAATAAATACACAAAATAAAATTAATGTGCTTCACATGAAAACTATATACCAGCTAATAATGTTTCTCCCTTTTTTTATCAAATAAATAAAAAGGGACGGAGACATGATGTGTCATCACGGTATGTGGTATACGTGGCATCATTTAAACCCATCTAGATATGTCTTTCTATCCGAGTGTGGTACACGATAAGAGTGCCTTCTGCTGTACTCAATAATTCTATAATCTACAACGACATTCTTCAATTGGTGTGGGGCCCGAAAGATTCGATCAGCTAGTGTCGATATGAATTACCCAATCATTACGCCGACGTGAAATGGACCTCCGACCGTCCGATTCGATCCATGATTGGATCCATGGAACGTTTGAAAAATCCGATAGTGCAAATGCATGCTCATCCAACGGTTACTTCATTCCACGTATCTTAATGTTCTCACACGTTATAACTCCTGATATAATATTTAAGAAAATAAATTAAAACTTTTTAGTATCTAAAAAAATTATTTTAATTACTTTAGTAATTATGAAATTTTGATGATCTATAAAAAAATTATTCATTAAAATTTAAAAGGTGTTATATTTTACTTTTTCAAAGCTTGGGGCATGGTTGATAATTCAAATTAGAAAAAAAATTTTGACATAAAATAATTAAATAGTGGTAATATTCGTATTTAAAAGATGTAAAATACGGGTTTGTCTATTTTATTATTCACGTGTAAAAAAAAAAACTAAAAACACCAAGTTGATTGACCTTTGTATTAATTCAAATGTGCTTTTAATCTGTTCTTTTATGTTTGTATAACAAAAATAGGTTTTCAAAATAGAATATTGAACCATCCCTTAAAAATTAAGTTCCTTGAAATAACAATTCATATATATATATATATATATATATATCATTGAAAACTTAATATATATATATATATATATATATATATATATATATATATGTATTGAAAAATTTGTATTATGAGATTTTATTTGATAAAATTAAAAGTTTTATTTTCTTATATTATTGAAGTAATCCATAGTAAATTATTTATGAAAAAATAATCTTTTATTTTTACTATCATAACACTCTTTGAAACTGTAAAACTTATTGTAAATCTTTTCTAAAACTTGTTAACAATTATAAAATTTCAAAAATAAATTAAGAGATGTCATGCGTAAAAACCTACATAAATCAAATAAATACTAACTTTATTGTTATTAATTCATTGATAGGACGAAGTTAGTAAGAATAAATTATTTTAATATTTAATTCAATATTTATGTATCTACTGCTTAAAATCTTTAGGTAAGTAACTCATTAACCCAGAGGAATCAGAAAATTAAATAAATAATAAAATGAAACATAAAAACATGGTGCAAATTTTGAATACACCATTTTGACTTGTGTTGATTACTATAAATAAAAAAACAAAAATTCATGAAATCAAGAATTTGCCAAACCCGGGTGACGTCCGGAGGCTGTGAATCCTGATTCAATCATGTGGTGGGTCCCAATGATTTAATGGGCCTCACGAATCACGATAACCATCCACCGTCCTTAATGCAGGGGAGGGAGGGTTTCGTGTTAGATTCTGAGGCACGTGATTTAGGCATGTTTTGACTTTGGATGAATTAATGTCTCGGGTTCATTTTTCCAATTTAGAAATTAATATAATGACATAAATTTGGCCCACAAAATATGTGGCCATTTTATACAAATACGAGCGGACCGCTGAAAGTTAGGTGCAATATTTTTCTTTTATTATTTTTATTGTCTTTTGGGAGAATTGTGATTAAATGAAATTCTACATGTGGTTGATGGTTAATAGTTGACAGAAATCAAGTAAATAGCTTTTAAAACATATTTTAGGCCCTCATTGAACGGATATCGTTAATATCAAGTTAGAATTCGTTATCTTAAGTGGTCCATGTCTTCTAGGGTTGGTACATATATTCGAGGTGTACTTGTTTATTCTACTCCAAATATCAATCAAAGTCAATAATAATTAGTTGATAGGTGATTGATGATCTAGTGGATTAAAGCTTGTGATGTAGGACATGTTAAAACTAAAATTAGAGATTTTAATTAAGTTTTAAGTATTCTGATTTCCTAAATTTGAAAAACTGTTGGGGGTTAATTTCCTAATTTAATAGTTCTTATTTTTGCATCGAAATTGTTTTTATTTTTAATTGAGTTTGGATTAGACTTATATCTCTTAGTGTAAATTTGATTCCAAGTTAAGTTAGGTTTTAAGGTGCTATAAATAAGTGAGATTAATTAATTTATTTTTCAAACATAGTGATTTCTTAGATTTTGATTTTTTTAATGAAAATTTGTTTCTCCAATTTCCCTCACCGATTTTTTATATTGTTTCTCTCATTTTCTCTTTTCCTGTCTCATTTTTCACTCCTTTTTAGTTGATGTGTTGATTGAGGAACCACATTCCTTGTCACTTTGTTTCTTTATCTTGTTCTAAAATTTAATAAACCATGTAATAAATGCCAGCGCACTGGCAATATTGGACAATTGATGAAATTGATTCATAATAAGTAATTGATTCTAACATCATGGGGTGCAAAATTAGGAACTTATTATTGTAACAAAAATGGTAAATAAAGAAATATAATCACATTTTTTAAAGTTTTAATACAAATAAGATTATAGAAGGCAATAAAAGTTATGATTTTTTTTTTTGAACCAGATTATATCCAAAACTCAAATCATATGACAATCTTCTACAAGCTGGATTCAAGGAAAACAAATGCTCATAACTTTGTGATCTTATAGATAAACCGATTTTATAGATAGAACAATGAACACACGTGAGTATCACAAAAACATCAAACATTTTCAAAGTTGAAAGATTTTGTACAATATAAAACATCGTATGTGTAAGCATCACAAATATCTGTACATTTAATAAGCTGGCATAACAATGATAAGTTTTTTATAGGATACCCACACACAGACCCAAAAAAAAAAAAAAAAAAAAGAAAGAAAAACCAAAGAAAAAACAAAGGAAAAAAGAATCGCTAGGCCCAAGAGAAGAGGCTTTTCAGGTCCAAGTTTCAGTGATCCATATTTTTAGACTTTTTTTGTGCGAGTATCATGGAAATTAATGAAAGATTTAATGAATCTTCCATTTAGTTTGGAAGTGATTAGATTATTGAAACATGCGTCATTCCCATACCCATATTTCAATTCGAGTAATGCTACTCATACAAACTACTTATACAAACTCATCCATACAAACTAACGTGGCATGATATGATTTGATAAATAAATGTAGTGATTTGATAAATATATATTAATGATAAATGATATTAATTAACATGGATGATGTGGCGATCATATAGGAATGCCACGTCAGTTTGTATGGGTGAGTTTATATAAGTAGTTTGTATGAGTAGCATTACTCATTTCAATTCACTGTGTTTTTTTTTTTTTTATAATTTGACGGTGATGAAAAGCAAAATTCTAAACTTATTAATATTGTTAACTCTGATGTGAGGGATGGTGATAAAAAGCCTAAACCACGTGTTAATACTTAAAAAATATTGTAATTTTGTGAATAAAAATTAATTATCATAGCATTAAATTATTATAATTTTTCGAACTAAGTTATTTAACTTATTTCATAGCTTAAACAATAAATACACATAATTTCCTAGTTGTTAATTTTTAATCAACCTATATTAAAGGAAATTTTTATTAAGAGTAATATTATTCTTACATACTATTTATACAAACTTATATGTTATGATTTAATTAATATAGTAATTTTCAAATTTTAGCTATATTAATTTATGTGGATTATGTAGCAATTATTCAATAATACCACATGAATTTGTATGAATGAGTTTGTATTTATAAGAGTAACATTATTCTTTTATAAATCATTTTGAACTAAAGTTTTATTAGATAAACATACCCAAAAAAAGCACAAGTGACTTTACAATATCATGAAATTCTACAAATCACCTACAGTTATCCATAACAAGGGACTTTTAATAATGTTTTTATATCTTTAGATTTTAATTACTTGATTAGACTTATTGTCTAATGATATTAATAATTAATAAAATTTTAAAAATTACAAAGAATTATGTTATGTTGTACTATTTAAAGGAAAATAACATAACATTATTATGGTTAGTTTTATATTACTTTCTAGTTTAATAAAAAATTTTAAAAAATAAAAAATATTAGTTTTTAATTAGTTGGTTTTATTTAGGGTTAATTCTAATTTATCCCCTGAGGGTAGACCAAAAGAAAATTGAGGACCTCAGTTTTCTGAAACTCAAAATTACCCCTTGATGTTACTGTAGCATCGTTAGATTTAACGAAAAATGTATTAAATAGTAACTTAACGCTTTAAAAACCATTTAGAAAAGGGTATTATAGTCTATTTTACTGCTTATTAACGTTAAGTTATTATTTAATACATTTTTTGTTAAATCTAATATTAGCATTAAGTTATTATTCAATACATTTTCCGTTAAATCTAACGGTTTAATACATTTTCCGTTAAATCTAACGGCGCTACAGTAACTTTAGGGGATATTTTTAGATTTCAGAAAACTGAGGTCCTCAATTTTTTTTAGGCCTAACCTCAGGGGGTAAATTAGAATTATCCCTTTTATTTAATAGTTGGGGTTTTTAGTTGGTTTTTGAGTAGGTGGATAAAATAAAATAATATTATTTTTAATTGGTTCGTTCTAATAGTTAGGATTTTTACAACATCCCACATCGATTGGGAATAAGATATGCAAATAGCTTATATACCCCATGAGCTCATAAGCTATTGGAGGCCTTTTGGGTTGCAAAGCCTGGAGTAAAATCGTGATGGATTGAGCATCCAAAACAAATAATATCTGACAGTTGGTTGAGATATTAGGTTTTGCGTATGCATGGGGCCCACCAGTTGAGATTGTGTGAGAGACATCTCTTGAGAGTTTATAGGACCACAAAGTATTACACACAGTATAAAGTGCCACATGCAAGACCACAAAGTGCGACATACGATCTAGAATGTGACAAATGGTATCAGAGCTTAGGTATATGATTCTGTAGACTGTAAAATGTTAAAGACTTTGAATTATGTTTGCATTTATCTCTCTTATTTAGATCCTAAAAATTTGTTTTCTAACTTTAACAGGAGATGATGGCTAGTGAGGATTATGAGGTTGCTAGTAGTCAAGAGAAGCCCTTGAAAAAGACATACACACCAAAGAGAAAGGTTTTCGTGGTAAGGGATTTTCCTACGGGATGTGGAACCAATAGTTCCATTTTTAGTGCTGACAAGTCCACAAAGGTGGTTGTGCTACCAGAGAATCAAAAATCAAAGGAGGAATGACTCATGTGAGGATATGGAGAATTAGAGTAATGAAGTTACGAGTTTAAAAGATATTAAGGGAGCAGATGTAGAGAAAACTTGCCTAAACCCTTTTCTAATGAGGATGAGAATTCCCTTTTATTCTAAAGTTCATAAATGTGATAAATGAATGTTATAATAGAAAGTAAAGGTTAGGATTTGGATTTGGGTTTATTGCTCATCAGATGTTATTAGATATATGATTATATGATAGTGATTTGAGACTTCTATTTTATCTTTTTATTTATTTAATAAAATCTAGAACATTTATGTGATTTCTTATTAAATTTCGTATGATATGTTATTCTAAGATGTTGCCACGTAGAGAGAATATTGAGGCTTCTAGCTCAAAGAGTAACAATAATTAGATTAAAAGTGACAATAATTGGGCTAATGATAATCCTACCATTTAAGAAATGGCTTAGGATAATCCTCTATGGATGCGCATGTCTACTAGACTCATGGACTAGTAGAATAGGCTTATGGAGTAAATGGCTAATCGTAATACTGGGCATGGTGATAATACAGAGTGAAACAATGCTGTAGTGAGTGAAGCTATGGTAACTCCGGAGCAATTCAGGAAACTAGGTCCATCTACTTTTCAGATGGGTACTACAGATCCTTTGATTGTTGAGGCTTGGCTAAAGCAAATGGAGAAGATATTCATAGTTTTGGATGTATAGGTAATTTGAGGGTTACGTTCGTGTCATTTGTCTTATAGGGTAAGGCTAACTTGGTGGGAAGCCACCTTGCGACTGATGATTAATCGTATGGGAGAAGGTGGAGATGGATCTTCTCAAAATAATGCAACCCTTTATGATCATTGTGGTAACATACATGATGGGCATTGGAAGATGGGTGTATGTTTTGGTTGTAGTCAAATGGGGCTTAAAGATTGCCCAAAGAGGCGAGACTTTAACACTGATACTCGAGTAGGAGATAGTCGAACAAAGAAACCAAGGAGTCAAGGATGTGTCTTTACTATGACAATACAAGATTCTAATGCCTCTAATGATGTGGTGTCAGATACACTATTTATCTTTTAAGGAATCTAAGGCGTTATTTAATTCGAGTTCTACACATTCCTTTTTATCTTGTGCTTTTATTTATCGGGTGAAGAACTTAGAGAAACTAGCTAAACCTTTAGATTGTCACTTATCAATTGCTACTCCTTTAGGTGATTCTACTTTAATTAGTCGTGTTTATAAATCTTATGTTGTGAGTTTTAAGGTTAAAGACTTCTTATCAGACCTCTTTCCTTTAGAAATGTATAACTTCGATATTATTTTGGGGATGGATTGGTTAGCAGTAAGGAAATTGCTAATGAAAGGGCATGGCTTGTGTTATGGTGGAGAAGGATGAGAATGTTTCTCTTAGTGACATTCCCATTGTTAGGGAGTTTTTTCTGATGTTTTTCTAAATGATTTTTATGGTATATATCTCAATCGAGAATCAGAGTTTGTCATTGACCTGTTACCCGGTGCGACACCTATTGCAAACGCACTTTATTGGATGGTACTAGTAGAGTCAAAGGAGTTGAATATAAAGTTAGAAGATTTGTTAGATAAAGGTTTCATCCGCCCTAATGTTTCTTCTGGGGGCGTATATATGCTATTCATGAAGAAGAAGGATGGAACCATACGCTTATGCATTGATTATCAAGAACTAAATCATGTTACCATAAAGAACAAGTATCCCATCCCCAGGATTGAAGATCTCTTTGATCAACTACAGGGCGTAGCGGTATTCTTAGAGATAAATATACGATCGAGGTATCATCAACTGAATATTAGGAGTGAAGATGTTCCTAAAATAGCTTTTTGAACTCGGTACAGGCATTATGAGTTTTTGGTCATGCCATTTGGTTTGACAAATGCTCTGACAGCTTTTATGGATTTGATGAACATAGTCTTTCAGCCATTCTTGGACCAATTCATCATTGTGTTTATTAATGACATCTTGGTTTACTCTAAAAGTAAGGAGGAACATGGAAGGCATCTAAGTATTGTACTTCAAACTGTTAGAGAAGAGAAGTTATATGCAAAGTTTAAGAAGTGTGAATTTTAGTTGGATAGTGTGGTATTGCTTAGTCATGTGGTGACTGGTGATGGTATTTCAGTAGACCCTGCGAAAGTTGAAGCTACAGTGAGTTGGAATAGACCAACTACTATTAATGAGGTTAGAAGTTTTCTTGGGTTAGCGAGATACTATCGAAGTTTTACAAAAGGATTCTCCAATCTTGCAGTACTGTTGACTGGGAAAAATGCAAAATCTGAGTAGGATGAGAAATGTGAATGGAGTTTCCCCAAACTCAAAAATAGATTGGTTTCTGCACCTGTCCTAACTATTCCATCTAGTGGCATTAGGTATGTTGTATATAAGTATTGAATCTAGGAAAGGCTTAGGTTGTGTTTTGATGCAGAATGGAAAGGTAGTTGCTTATGCATCTAGGTAATTGAAAAGTTATGAAAAGAATTACCCTACCCATGACTTGGAATTGGTAGCTGTGGTTTTTGCATTGAAGACTTGGAGACATTATCTACATAGAGAAATTTGTAAGATATTTAATGATTATAAAAGCTTGAGGTATTTGTTCACTCGGAAGGAACTCAATTTAAGGTAGAGAAGATGGCTCGAGTTAGTGAAAGATTATGATTGCACAATTAACTATCACCTTGGCAAGGCGAACGTGGTAGCTATCACACTTAGTACGAAGTCATATGGTAGTGTAGCACATTTATTCACCACTCAGAGTCATATTATAAGAGGTGTGATATGGAAATGGTGATACATGGATGGATAATATCTTATCACATTTAAAGGTTCAACCGAACCTCATTGATGCTATTTAAAGAGGCCCAGAAAGGAGATTCAGAATTTATTAGGATATGTGAGGAAATAAAGATAGGTAAAAGACAAGAATTTAGATTGTATGACAACCATGTTTTGTGGTTCAGAAAGCGACTGTGTACCGGTGAACAAAGACTTGAAGAAGGAAATTTTGAAGGAGGCTTATGAATATGCATTTAGTACTCATCTTGGGAGTACTAAAATGTATCCTGATTTGAAAAATAATTTTCGGTGGAAGAACATGAAAAGAGAGATTACCGACTTTATTTCTAAATGTTTGGTGTCAATAAGTAAAGATAGAACACAGAGGCTCAGTGGTCTGTTACAATCATTTCCTATTCTGAAATGGAAATGGAAATACATTACTATGGACTTTATCAATGGTTTACCCTCTTTGAAGAAGGGTTATAATTCCATCAAGGTTATTGTCAACAAACTAACTAAGTCAGCTCACTTTTTGGCTATTAAAACCACTGATAACTTAGGTTAGTTGGCTAAGTTATTTTTGCAAAAGATTGTAAGGTTGTGTGGTGTGCCGGTATCTATTATATCAGATAGAGATCCATGTTTTACATCCAATTTTTGGGGTACCCCTTATAAGAAGTTGGGAACAAAATTGAACTTTAGTACTACCTTCTATCCTCAAAGTGACAGTCAATCGGAAAGAACTAATCAAAATTTAGAAAATATGCTACGGTATAGTATTCTAGATTTGTGTGGTAGTTGGGAAGAACATATGACTTTAATAGAGTTTACTTATAATAATAGTTTTCACTCTAGTGTTGGGATGCAACCTTATAAAGCATTACATGGCAGAAGATCTCGGTCACCTTTTTGTTGGGATAAAGTTGGTGAAAGGAAATTGTTGAGACCATAACTTGTCCAAATTACAACGTATAGAGTTAAATTGATCAGATAACGACTTCGTGCATGACAGAAGAGTTATATAGACCATCGTAGGCAAGAATTGGAATTTGAGGTTGGTGATGCAATCTTTTTAAAAGTATTACCATGAAAATGAGTCTTTCGGCTTGAAAAGAAAGGCAAGCTCATGCCTAGATTTATTGGATCTTTTGAAATCTTGGAAAGAGTAGGGCCAATAGCGTATTGTGTTAGGGATGCCAAAAGCCCGGGGTCAGGATGGGGATCTCAATCCCCATCCTCAGACCCGACAAGGAATTTTATTCCCCATCTTCGAAAAAGTCTCTGGGAAATCCAGGGTCGGGGGATATTTACCCTATTTTTCTTCTTGTTCATTTTTTTAATTCTACATATAAAAATTAATATTTACATATATTAAATTTCCTATTTGTTAACTCAAGTAAGGCGTAGCCTGATAGTCTTTGGCTGTGTTGTTCCCACTTTGAATTACGTTCAAGCCCTTCTACTTGCAGCGGCTACGTTAATAATTTGATTTTTTAATTTTTTTACATGTCAAAATTAGTCATTATATATATTTGATTTCCTCTTTACAACAAAAAACGAGGCGTAGCATAGTGGTTTATGGCTGCCTTGTTTCCCCCTTGAGCCTAGGTTCAAGCCATAACATCTATAGGCACCTACATAACAATTTTATTATTGAATAGGATTCATGTCGAGGGCTTATAATTATTATCAATATTGGGCACAAATAAGAATATTCGATTGGGTTTGGGCTAGATGTGTAAAAGGATTTGGGCTGTAATATAGTTACATATACAACATAATTCAAAGTAATTTAATTTTTGTTTTATTCCAGGCCGATGAGCATAATCCCCGCCCCCTGCCCGACACTAGGCAGTCCCCATAAATCTTTTCCATGTCCTCGGCCTAAATTTCTAGAATTTCAGGTAATTCCCTAGCTGTTGTTGGGCCAAGGAGCCAAGTGCCCAGCCTCGCCTGGATACAATTACCATCCCTATATCGTGTAGCTTTACCGCCTAACTTAGCTAGACTCAACAATGTGTTTCATGTGTTTGTATTAAGGAAATACATTGTTGATCCTTCTCATCTGTTAAATTATCAGTCAATTCAAATCTCAAGCAATATTACATATGCGGAGCAACCTATGAAGATCGTTGACAAAAAAGAGCAAGTTATATGGAACTAAGTTATTACTTTCGTAAAAGTATGGTGGGCTAATCATTCGTTAAAAGAGGCAACTTGGGAGCACGAAGCGAAAGTAAAAGAAAAATACCCTTAACTATTTAAAAGTTTAGGTATGTATCAAATTTCGAGGATGAAATTTGATTTTAAGGGGCGAAAAATGTAACATCTGTAATTTTTTTTTTAAGTAGAGTGAAATAAGTGTTTTACTAGTGGTCTAATTATATTAACTATAAGGCTATACATGTCATTTTATAATTGATTCAGAGATAATTAGTAATTTTATTTGGTTTTAAATTGGGAAAAGATAAGAAATTATTATTTTTTTCTTTCTCTTCTTGTCGCGTAATTAAGATACGTTCATTAACCTCATCCAGCATATATAAACAATATTATAACGCTATAGTTAGGGTTTTAGACGTGAAAGCTCGATGGAGGCATTAAAACTAAGATAATTTGAAGGTAAGTTTATGTATTCTTTAGTTTGATGTAATGATTGTGTACTAGGAATTATTATAGCTTAGATTTACATTAAGATTTTTGTAGAGGTTTAAGAAATAGTTCAGTACTCATGAATTTATTTAAAGCCTTAGAGATCGAATTTTAGTCTAATTTTTTTATATGTTATTATAGACAAAAACAGAATATGTAGAATTTTATTTTATAACAAAAGGCGAAATTTCAATTTATTACGAATTTTTGAACTCGTTGTTGAAATTCTAGAAAAAAACTTTAGATTCTTTATGTTGCAAATTTTGAAATTATTTTGCATATGCTAAAGGAGTTGAAAATTGCTCAAATTTTGTATGCTGTCTCTCTAGGATTATTTATGCATTTCTCTAAATTTTTTGGATTTTATGACTTTTATATTAATTGTTTTGCAATTTTGAAGTGGAAACATGTTAATATGGAATTTTTGGACAGAACTTGCTGAAATGAAACTAAAATATTTCAAAAATAGTTTCGGATGTAAATTATTTTGGAAAATTTCTATAGAATAATTTGTGAGTCTAGTTTGCCTCTACAAAATTCTAGGATAATTAGACTAAATTTGAAATTTTGAAAATTTCCAGAGTCGCCATTGTTTGGCGAATGAGATTTAGTCAAAACAGTTTGATTAGGAATTTTTATAGGAATTTTGTGGCAAAAATGTTTTAAAAATGGTGATTAAAGTGTATATTATTTGATTAAGGTAGGTAACATCATACATATACTATGACTAAAGTGTAATATGTTCTTAATGAATAACTTCATATATTATGAAATATTTCTATGTGATATTATATGATTTACTTTTTATTTTTTAGAATCGGAATTATGAAATTAGAGTTTTAGCAAAGCCTTTCATTGATTCTCAAAAACCGCTTTCACGTTAAAAACCGTTTTAGTGAAAAGAAATTTTAACAAACTACTCTTACAAAAATCAGAATATGTATTAAACCTTTCCTTCACACTTTTTAGAAACTTTAATATTTTGATGAACTTATCATTATCTATGAAAAGTTATTAGAATAAGTACTTTGAGTATTATGTTATTTGCCATAGTTTTTTGAATGTTTTTGACTCATTGTCCATAGGTTTTGAATACTATTATGAATTCTGAACTCTAAATCTAGCTATGGTATTAGTGTGTGCATGACTTTCTGGCCGGATTACCGGGATTACCAATGACATTATGCGACCTGAGTTATTAAATAGTTTCCTTTGATCTTTAATGTTGTTAAATATTTTCCTTTGATCTTTAATATTATTGAATGTTTCCTTTGATCTTTAATATTATGAATGTTTAAGACTCTGTTTTCGTTAAAGTATGATTCCGAATTTGAAGTATTGAACTGTGAATTATATGATTTTTTTAATAATTATTTTAAGATACTAAAAGTAGTGTATGATTTTACTTATCGAGTTAACGGTTTACCTTTCATCTCCAACATCTATGCAAAATAGTCTTAAATGTGTTAGTTGAGCGTACCAACTAATTTCGAAGCTTTATTTTATTTTTGGAGTTATGCAATAAGAAGACTTTTATTTGTTGTAATTGTGTTTGGAACTTCATATTGTCAAACTTGTTTTGACTAGAGAGATATTTAATTAGATGTCTCTTTATGTTATTATTATTTTTACTTTTTTCTAATAAGATGAATTATTGAAGTTTTGTTCTGGAGATTTGTTGTTAACTTTTCCTAGTCTATTAGCAATTTTTGTATATCAGTTTTGGGGTATTACAGTTTAGTCACATCTTTTCTTTTACAGAGGCAAATTAGACACATTATTCTATAGAAATTTTTCCAAAATAATTTATGATCAGAAACTAATTTTGAAAGATTTTTGTTTCCTTCCAGTGAGTTTTGTCCAGAAATTTCAAATTAACATGTTTTTGAAAGATTTTTGTTTCCTTCTAGTGAGCCATCAACTCCATAAATTTTTGCCATAAAATTCCTATAAAAATTCCTAACCAAACTATTTTGACTAAGGGTCCGTTTGTTTTGGACTCTGAAGTCTGAATCTAAATAGAATTCAGATGTAAAAAAATTTTGGCCCGTTTGTTTTGAGCCCTAATCACTTGTTTTCAGACATATATGTCTAAATAAAAAAAGTTAAAAAACATCACTTTTTTTAATCCAAAACATCTGAATATAGTAAAATACCTCTATTGCCCTTATATATAAAACCGATTATAATTTGTCTTTAGCTTTTGACCTAGCTGCCGTCCCTCAGCCTCCATAACTTCTTCCTCTGTGAACCCTCTCCAAATTCGGCCATTTCGTTCACTTTCGGCATTGATAGTAATTCTTCGATGGCCTACACAGGTAAGACATGTCTATTTTTCGATGTTTCTTTTTTGAAGTATTTAATTGTTATTTGTGTGTTTCACTTTCGGTTTGTTGGTTTTTATTAACTCTATAACTGATTTCATTTTCGAAATTTTGTTACTTCACTACTTTCAATTTTTGGTTTGGTGATTTCTTCCATGCATTTCAATTTGTATCAATTTTGGATAAAAGAAGCCTTTGTTCGATTGTGAGTTCTCTTGTTTTCTTAGTATTATTATTATGATTATTGAATGGAGTTCTCCTATTTTCATTTGCTCAGGTGGTGAATTTTGGGAATTTCTAGTTTTAGATGCTATCATTATGATTGCTGCTACTACTTTGACCATAGCACAAGCTTCTAGGTAATTGACTAGACATAATTTGACCTTAGATTAAATATTTTTGTCATCATGTGGTTTTTTTAATTATTATTACTTTTTTCAAGGATATGCTGTCAAGGACTGACTTGCACATTCAGTTTGCATGTTCCCTCAGTTTCTTATGTGAATATGGGTCAGTTTCAACCAATGTTGTCATAAATAATAGCTTTGGTATGTAAAGTGTGCAAAGAAGCCTTGAAAATTTTTGCCTTGGCCTTTTTCTCAAGCATACTTTAAGAATCTATAAATTGCTCTTCATGAAGAAATGGCCTAGTAATAGTTGGAGTCATGAACCTGTCAAAATATGAAGGGATCTTGGTTATAAGTTTTTGATACCACTTTGTAAAGCATCATTTTATCTGGAAAGTTCAGTATGTGTATTTAGCATGTAATGGCCTTACTTATTGTTTATTAGACTTTTTTTTGGCTCAGTATGAGCTTGCAAAAGAATTGTACTGACTTTGAGGCCCATAATTGTTTTTATTTGATGTTGTGTAACCAAGAACAAAAGCTTTGTTACGGTGGTCAGTGATGAGCTTAGTACATTGTAACCAGGATTGTGGGATTGTTGTTTTCACCTGCAATTGGTTCTTGTAACGTATGTAAAACTAGTTTCTATTACTACCATGAAATGTAAAGGATTTTCGGAAATCTTTTACTTCCTATTTATTTAAATTTGAGGTCTATCTGCGTATGAGTAATACACTGTGGAGTTACTACTACATTTAAATCAGATGGATCAAGAATTTTGGTTTGTTGAGTATGTTTCCTCTCATTGAAGGCTTGATGCTCTGTTCCTTGTATAGTTCTTTTCCTCCCCTGAAACAATTTTGTTGTAAAGCAGTTTGCTTGTACCTTTTTTTTAATGGAATTTTATTATATAGATGTAGTTTTCCGGTTTGTATGCCACAAAAGTAAAAATAGGGAAGACAATTTCCCCCTTGTTCAATCCAATATGGAATTGATGGGGACTTGTTTATATAAAGGTTGAAATTACTCAAGTCCTCAGTAGAGGAGGTTTAATTGAAAGTAATAAATAATATATGTGCATGAGGCATAACCTAAATGGCATGAGTTATGGTTTGTGCAGTGCAGAGATGACTAACCACATGCTTGACTTCTTATAGACCATTACTTCAAGGGGAAATTTATTGAATATCTCTAAGATTTGGATCAATTAGTTTAGATCTAAAGATTATCAAACTGATATAGATTCTAATTTAGGTCTGTTTTTTTTCCGCCAATTTAATATTTGTTTGTTAGTTTTTCATATATCAATGTCCAGGGCTATTCCTTCTCAATGATGAAGTTTATGCTCCATCGTCCCAATTTTTATTCAACTTGAGGAATTAAAGTGTTAACTTTTGAAAACTGTAGAGATAAATCATAAATTTAAACTTTAGAGAAATTGAGGTAAATGCCTCTTAGTTTAAGCTTTCCTTTTAGCTTTCTACAATAAAAAAAGGTTTATATTTTTAAATAAGCATCAATCACACCAACTTTCCAGAACTCCTTAGCTATTTTGCTCCAATCAATTAATAGAATTTCAATTAATTTTTTCATTTACCTTATGATATTATTTGTTGACATATAATTTCTTTATTGCTGAATTGCTTAAAGGTTTGTGAAACAGGGGTCTTTTAGTGACCTCTGTTTAAAGGTTTGCTTGAAGTGTAGGAAAGGTTTCTGACCTTTGCTGGCACAAATGATGATGAGATTGCTTGGCCTACATCTTCCATTTAGCATATTTTATTTATTACCAACATATTTTGTAATGTGACTATGTTCTGTTGGTGCACATCCAAAAGAAACCAAAACAAACATTAACAAGAGAGTGTAATTAAAGATAGGCAATAGAGGTTGAACAAATATCTACACAACACATATATAACATAAATAAAATAATAAAAAGCAAGCCCATATCTTTGAAAGTAATGATAATGTAAAATATTAGACCCACAATGGATTGGTTCGAGTGGTAAGGGCGGCCCAGGAGGGAGTTGGTAAGGCCAACAGAGAAGTCCTGGGTTCGACTCTTCACAATTGCCTCTCCCATGAGGTAAGCGGGAGATCGTGACAGTGGGTTGTGGTCGCGCTAGTCTCCCCCGAGGATTAGTTGTGGTGCGCGTAAGCTGTTCTGGACACCTCAGTTACAAAAAAAAAAGTAAAATATTAGTTTAATATATTATTTCTATATGAGTGCATGTTTTGGAGGGAATGGGCTTACCTAACGTAATAATTGCATCCATTTGAATGCTTGTTTTTTTCTTTAGTTTCAACTTTTTGGTAAACATTAGATGACTATTTTTTGGGTCATGGCATTCAAGATTACTATATTAGTTAGTCAACAAATCTTGTAAAGTTATGAAAAGGAGTTACTATATACATTCAAAGGAAAGCACTTCCACAATGGGCAAAAATTGAATCTGTCATTTCCTTTCAAAAGAAAATGTTTGGTGTTTGGAGGTTGGGAACTGCATCATCAGTTGCCAAAGTGGCTCTATCATGAATGTCGTGTGCTATGTCTGATTATTAAATAATTAAATTCAGAAACTAATAATACAAATAAATAACATTTTGATTGCTAATTTTTGTGTGTAGGAACCAGCTTGTGTAGGCTCTTTATCTTTGGTGGTTGGGATTGTTTTGCATTTCTATTCTGGCCAATCTCTGAAAAAGATTGTAAGGCAATCATCGCGGCTTAATTGTTTTGCTTTACTTTGCTTTATTGTACAACTTCAAGAAATACACAACTGGAAAATCTGAATCTATTACAACGTTGGCATTTTCAATTGTTTCTTCTCTGATGTTTTGTTTCTGTGCTTTCATGAATTACAATCAAGTTTTGTGTCAATGAGAAATAATAAATGGAAAATTAAGATTACTATTATGTGTTCTCTCAAATAGGGAATAGCTGTAATCTAGAAACTTTTATTTTTCTCTTTTTTTAGCGTGACAATATTGGGATATAACATGTGATATATTGAAATTTTTGTTTGTATTTCTTTCATATATAGATGTCTCAAAATTTTGAGACTAATAGGGCCAATTGTACTGATCCCATTCAAAGAAAATAATTCATTGATGTTTGTATCCAAGAGGTGAATAATGGATATAGATCTGGAGCTTCATTGAAGTCATGTGCTTGGAATTGAATAGGAGAAGAGTTAAAAAAGTTAACGGGAAAAACTCTTAGCCAAAAACAACTGAAAAATAGGTGGGATTACATGAAAAAACAATATTCTATTTGGGTTAAATTGATTGCCACTGCGGGACATGGCTACAATTACATGACTCGAGCTATTAAATGGCCTAAGGAGATATGGGAAGATTACTTATAGGAAAAAAATCTTTTTCTTTTGTTTTTCTTTTTTAAAAAATTCCCTCATTTGTTTTAATTACATATGACTAACTAGTTTGTTTTTTTAAAAAAGAAATATCCTGAAGCTAAACAATTTCGATATAGGCCCTTAGCAAATCTTGAGGAGTTAGAGGCTTTATTTGGAGGGATATTAGCTACTGAAAATCATAGTTAGAGTACTGGTATGGAAGGAAGTCTTGGTATGAAAAAGGGAAACCCATCATCCTTTCATTCAAATTCAAATACTTTTGAAACTTCGATTAATGTGGAGGAAGATGATGTTTTATCAAATGAACCACATTTGAGCTCCAACAATTTAAATGACACTTTTACTTATGAGAAAGAAGATAGTGGGAGAAAGAAAAAGAAAAGTAGAGTGGATCAAGCTCAAGAGCAAGTAAATAAGTTATTACATATTTTGGAGAATGATAGCGTTGAAGAATCAGTGCAGTAGTGTTTGACAATTTTATAAACACTACTACCATATGAGGATCCATTATTCTATGTGGCTGCTAATGCATTATGCATAAGGAAAGAGTTTTGAGTGTTGTAGTTGAACTTTAACCAAGCAAAACTTGCATGGATTCGTAGTTTGCCAAGGATTTAGTGACTTCGTTTAGTTTAGTTTATATAAAAGGGTTGTTATTTTTACTTTTGTTTAGTTGGTTTAAATTTGTTTAGTTTATTTTTCCAAGTATGGATGCTTACATTTGAACTAGTTGAGCTTGTTTTAGTTAGTTAAACTATAACAGAATTTGCTTAGTTGAGATGGATATGATATGATGTATAAATTTGAACGAATTGAGCTTATTTTAGTTAGTTGATTTCATAGTTGGTTTTGTTGCTTTAAAGTCGGTGAAATCATTTTTGGCACATGATTGATTTCTCATTAGTTGACATTGTGGTCAAGTGTTCTGTGTGGTGCTGTGTTTACATTCAAACCAGTGCTATTGTGTTTCATTTTAACAATATGATTTCTTATAATAGGTATGTGAAGTTCAAGTATTTTTAATTTACCCATTTGGAGTGAAGATGACGATAAAGAGTTGGCGAAAGAAAGAGAATTGCAAAAAGAATTGGCTAAATTAGTAGTTTATTTGACAAGTCAATCATGTATAAAGCAACCTATGTCTACCTCTTTACTTACAGGTACACAATTTACTCGAGAACTTTTAAATTGTTCATCTTGTGTAATTTTTTAGTTAATGCGAATGGAGAAAAATGCATTCATTTATTTATGTCAAACGTTTCGAGAAAGAGGTTGGCTTGTCAATAGTAAGTATTTGACAGTTGAAGAGAAAATGGCCATGTTTTTAATGACGATAAGCCATAATCTTCAAAATCGATTCATTAAAAATCGATTTCAACACTCGTGTCAAACAATACACAAATACTTTCATGAGGTTCTAAAGGCGATGGTCAAGTTCTCAAAAGAAATGATTACTTCTCTATCATTCAATCATGCTTCGAATGACATCACTAATAATCGACTAAAGCAAATTTTTGAGGTAATTTTATTATTCTTTTTTTTTCAATTAGAATTATAATGGATTATATCATTTTTACATTGTTCTTATGTCAATAATAATTGTTGTTATTCATGGAGCTATTGGTGCAATTGATGGAACTCTAATTCATGCAATTATTCTAATCGATAATCAAATGCCATACAGAGGTCGTGGGAGAGAAGAATGTTTTCAGAATGTATTAGCAATTTATGACTTTGACATGATATTTAAATATGTTATTGTTGGATGGGAAGGAACAGCACATGATTCAAAGATTTTGACTGAAACTATTAATGATCCGAGACATAATTTTTCAATACCACCACCAGGTACATTATTAGTAATTATTTTAGTTTTATAATTTGTATTTTATCTATATTGTCATTCATATTGTTTACTTAAACTAATAATTATTTTTGTAGATCAATATTATCTAGCTGATGCTACACACACACACACACGAGAGGATTTATTGCACCATATTGTTATGTTCGATACTGGTTATAAGACTTTCGTGTTGGTGGTCGAGCAAATGGAAAAAAGGAAACGTTCAATCATTGTCATGCTAAACTTCGAAATATCATTGAACTTGCTTTTGGAGTACTGAAAGCTCGTTTCCCAATATTAAAGAAAATAGCACCATACTCATTTGATGCACAATATTAAAGAAATAACACCATACTCATTTGATGCAAAAAAAGGTATAGTGATAGCATGTTTCATACTACATAATTTTCTTCGAAAGATGTCAATTACGGATGTGTTATTTTCTAAGTATGATGATGAAGAAATTCAACTAGAGGATGAGGAAGCATATCGAATCAAATACCAACCACAAGTCAATCCAATAGAGCGTTAGAGCAAGCTTTTATACACCAACTTCGAGACCAAATTGCTAATTAATTATTTTAAGCTTATAATTAATTTTTTATGGTCTTGCTACAATGAAGAATTTTAATAATTATGGTTTTGATATCGGTTTATCTATTACTTATATTATTTTGTTATTTTTATTAACATGGTTTAGTTATAATAATTAATTTAAAGAAAAATTAGTTAATAATTGACTAGAATAAATTTAAATAAAATATAATTAATTAGAAATTAAAAATAAATTTTATTAATTAAAATAAAATTAATAAATATTAAATTTATAGTTATTTATAATTTTTCTTTAAGTTTATTAAATATCTAATTTTTAAAGGATTGTAACAAATATAATATTAACTATTTAAATGAAAAAGTATTCTGATTTAATTTTATTAAATATTTAATTTTTAAAAGATTGTATCAAATATAATATTGACTATTTAGATGAAAAATAAATTTTATTTAATTTTCGTTAATATTTATTTTTTAAAGGTTTGTAAGAAATATAATATTACTTATTTAAATGAAAAAAGAATTTTGGTTTAATTTTATTAACTATTTAATTTTTAAAGGATTGTATAAAATAATATAAATATTTTACATTTCAATAAGGGTAAAAAAATCACATTAAAAATAAAACAATCCCTTGCCACTTTTTTGAAGTGGTATCTAAAAGAGCAAACAAACATCCTACTAAGTGGTATAAATTAAGTCCTAAAAAGTGTTTAGATCTAAAAGGTATTAAGTGATGAAGACAAACACTATCTTAGGGGCTGTTTGTTTTAACCATTTAAATCTGAATCTAAATAGAATTAAGTGATTTGAAAAATTATTTTTGTTTGTTTTAATGTCCAATCACTTATTTTCAGACCTTATTGTCTGAATAAAAAAAGTGATAAAATATCACTTGTTTTTCTCTTAAAACATGTAAAATGTATAAAATGACTTTAATATCCCTCTAGCATCAAAGTTACATCTCCCTCACTCTCCTCAGCCAGCCTGCGGTCCCCCTTCTCTCCATCTTCAGCTTGCGGGCCCGCCTACCCCTCTTCTAGACATATACACGCTATACCCTTATTTTTAAGGTTATTTTCAAAATTAATTTGCAAAAAAGTTCTTCAATAATATTCTTCTACTCTATAAAGAATTTTTTTTTACGGTCATAAAATCTATTGATTCAATAAAATAATAGCCATCAATCTTTTTGATATTGACGTTGTTATTTTATATGACATTTTGTTAATGGTTATTATTTGAGGATAATATTTTTTATTTATTTAAAATTTATTATTTACATCTATTTTATTTATATCAATAAATTATATTAAGTATTAATTATGTTCCTGTATAGGTTACATATATAAATTACGTTTTTTTGTTATTTTTATTAATATATTTTAGTTATATTAACCAATTTAAATAAACATTGGTTAATAATTGGAAAAAAAATAAATTTAAATAAAATAAATATAAATTTAATAATTTAAAAATATAATTAATAAAGATAAAATGTATGATTATTAATAATTTTAGTTTTATTTTATTAATTATTTAATTTTTAAAGGATTACAATAATTATTGAGATAAGTATTTTACATTTCCTATTACAAGGGTAAAAATATCACATTAAAAATAAGATATTTTTTCACCACTTTTTTTAAGAGGTCTATAAAAGAGTAAACAAACATGCTATTAAGTAAAAATTAAGTCCTAAAAAATGTTTAGATCTAAAAAGTATTAAGTGATAGAAACAAACACTACCTTAGAGTAATAAGATATAATAAAATATAATTGTATTTTTATTTTTTATTTCTTGTTTTTCGTAGTTACGGTTCAAAATTCGCTACGGTAATTGGATATAATAAAACAATACTGATTTTTTAATTAGTTGGTTTTATTGATTTGATTTTTTCTTTATGAGTTCTTGGTTGCATTAGTTGGATAAAGATGAAATAGATTATAATACCATGATATAATTAACTTTAATAAAAAAACCATAGAGTCCTCTTATTATATGTTGTATTTTTTTTAATATTATTTTTTCTCGTTGCTCTTGCAAAAATCTGAGATCGGTTATTTTAAAAAATAAACCGAATTGGCACTTCAAATACCGAAAAAGGGTCTCAAGGTCCAATTTGGGATAGGAGTCTATTATATTTAGATCTCTGTTCCAAAAAAAAGAAAATCAGAAGACACGAAGAGTAGCCATTGACGTGGACCAAGTCAAACAAACAGTAATATCCTAAACCCTCAAGGGCTATTTCGTAATTCAATAGGACGGTGATCTCGTAATCATCGACGTAGCTTTACGTGTCGAGAAGTGTAGAGTTACCGAGGACACGTGTTTGTTAACATGAATGTTATATTGCCAGGGAAAAAATGCGGCAGCTATAAGGCTTCACAGGCATGGAAACAAACGAGGAGACAAAACGAAACGGGTAGCTATCCAATATCGTCTTGGAATCATCACAATTCCAATTCAAAATTTTAAATGTGTGAAAATGATTATAATTATCAGAAACAATTTAATATATTATCTAATCGATATTGTTATCAGATTGAATTGAATTTAAAAATTAATTTTAATGATATATAACTAGCGTTTTTAATTACATACCTAATGAATGATTTCGATGTGACAAAATTTGCACAACTCTCAGAATCTTAATGACTTTTTATTTAGTATAATTAATTTAAAAATTAACATATAATCCAAAAATCAAAGCACAAAAAATATGGAAAATCAATTTCTTCGTTATGGTAATGTTTTATAATATATATAAATATTTTTTGTGTACAAAAGATTCATACATAATAGTATTAGTGATAGTTGTTAATATTAAACAATCCTTTATTTCTTATTAAATTTCCAATTCATTAAATAACATTGAGTCATATATGGCATATATAGCTTCGGTTTAGTGAATTGATTATGTAACAATATTTCAAACACAAAATAACAAAACTCACAAAGAAAATATAATAAGAGAGTTGAAATTGTAAACAAACAGCGTTAATGGTTCTACACTCAACAAGTAATTATGTTGTAATATAATAAGTACATCGAAATTTAACTAAATATATGAATAATATGATTATTATAATTTATGTAACATGGTATATTATTACTGTATGAGTATTTACTAGTTACAATTATTAGACGGGTAATTACAAATATTCGTATAACATAATCTATATCAATAGGGTATTGGATATTATTTGATGAATAAAAAAATATAATTTTGTAATGTTACTAACAGATATATGTAGGATTTTTAAAAATTCTACCATTATCTTTAACCACCAAACAATGATAAAAGGATAAAATTTAGGGATAAAGAAAAATATTTTAAACACAAAGATAAGAAATTTTTTTTTGAAAAAATCAAAACTGTAACCAAGCTTTTTTCAATTGGTTCTATACTAAGCAATCAATTAAGTCAAAATAAAATAAAATAGGTCAAAATTTAAAAAAAAATTGTAGATTATAAGAGAGGTTAGTGGGATTTTTCCGATTTTCTATGAGAAGTAGGTGAGATTTATTGTTAAAAAAATAAATTAAATGAACCAAATTTTAAATAACAAGATAATATTTTGTTGGATAAAATAAGTAATTTGCATTTAAAGGGAAAATAAATCCAACAACAAGGGAAGTCCAGAAAAGGGGATAGAGAAATTTTGGCAATATAAGAAAAGAAAATCCAGAAACAAAGAAAGCAGAACCATAAATAGATAAATAAATAAAAAGAGGTGAGATGGGAGAGAGGGATGCTTAATTTGTAACAGTGACAACAAAAACGGTGCTCTTGCGCCTTTTACTGTTTGAAGAAATTAATACAAACCGAAATTTTAGGCTCAACCCCGCTCTCTCTCTCTCTCTCTTCTCTTCTCATCATATTTGCACGGATTTTTTGTTTTTCTCTTCAAACAGAAATATACCAGAAAGAGATCTGAGTCTGACCGAACCTTTTATCTCTTTTCTGCTCTTTTCCTTTTATTGTCATCCAAAACTTGAACTTGAGGGCCCTTTGTCAAAAGGGTCTTCCCCTCTCTTTCTTCTCCTGGTAAATATCCCACCATTTCTTCCATTTCTTTGCTTTTTATAAGCTTCACGAATGGATCTTTTCTATTTTTCTTGATCTTGGTTGTGGCTGCTTTTGTTTATGTGACGTTGACTTTGTTTTCTGTTTTTCTGTTCTGGGTTGGATTTGGTTTTGCATGTTCGGTTTTCTTGATGTGTAAAATCCTGATCTTTTCGGTAAAGGAGCTTGCTTTGTGGTTATTGTAGGTTTTGTTGCATGTTCTTGTTGGTGAATTGATCAATTTGAATGCAAAGAATGCATGCACCTAATCTGATCAAATCTAGTATATGGTTTGTTTGGTCTTTATTTGATTTGTAAATTTTATCTTCTTTTGCTGCTTGGATTTGGATGATCGGTTCAACTTTCCTTTGCTTGAGCTATATTGATTTTGATATAATATGGATTAGAAGATCTGCAAGTATGCATTTTTGTCTCATTTTAATTTCTTTGATTTGCTCTCAAATTCTTAGGTTAGTGTTGAATTTTTTATGATTTGGATCCTTCTGAAGCCGATTGATCTGATTAATAAGAGTATTTATTTGAAAAGCTGATAATTTTTGGTTTAATAATTTTATGAAATGGGTTGTTTTTGTTTGGCGCTATAGATTTTGTGAGGCTGTTCTTTGTTGGAGATAATGGGTGTCGAGGTCGCTGAGAAGGCTCAAGTACCTGTTGAGACTGTCACTGAAGTGCACAAGTCTATGGAAAATGGGAAACTTGACCAGGCTCCAGTGCATAAGGAACCCCTTAAATTTGGATCACATGTAGAAGAGCCTATTAAAGGAGAAGAGAATAATGTATCAAAGGCCAACTTGCCGAAGGATGCTGTTGACGAGTGGCCTGCACCTACACAGGTGCATTCTTTTTGGTTGGTCAGGTACCGACCTTATGACGATCCCAAAATAAAGGCAAAGATTGATCAGGCTGATAAAGAGATTCATGACATGAATCAAGTCCGTTACAGGATCTTGGAAGATCTAAAAGTGAAGAGGGTGAGTTAAATTCTTTCAATTTATTGCTAATCGACGTGGCATTGTATGTTCATTGTAAATTTTAGCCAAATAGGTATTGTTATCCCATGCGTCATGTTAATTGTAAATTTTAGCCTAATAGATAATGTTTTACCATGTGTCACTTGTTCTCAAATTTTACTAAGTGGATATAATATTTGCTAAATTGCTAGAAAATCATTAGCTTGGTGTATCAGTTATACAAGGAAATGTTTTTCAATATAATAAATAGAAAATCACATAGGATAACGTTCATAAGTTGGGTAGCCATCGTAGGTATACATCATTTAAATTACTTGGTACAAGAAAGGTGAGATTTTGGTATTATGATGACAAGTCTTAATGTTAGTGCATTGAGGAACTAAACACTTGTTTTTATTCTTTTTGATGTTATACTTATTTTCTATAAGACAGCTCAGATTTACATCACATTTCTTAAAATTCGAAAGGATGACCTGATGTTAGTAAATTATATAGGCTGAATCTATTACATGATGTTTGCTCTGTTTGATCCAAAAAATTAATCAAAGTGGAGGGTTTCTTTGGAAAATTATGGTAAATATTTTGTCCTTCCATGATATTAATTGCTTTAGAATGGTGAACCAAAATTCTATATAATCTTTAGAAAAAGATTTTACTGAATAAAATGTCCACTCTAGCCCACCTTCAAAGAACTAATTTTGATATAGTTTATCTCTTCCGCAGGCTGATCGAGCGGAGCTAGCTGCTAAGCTGAGGGTTCTGAAATCTGAGGGTAGACAGGTTAGTGATATTGTGAATGAGAAGAGGAAAGAAATGGAACCCCTGCAGCAGGCACTTGGCAAACTGCGAACTCCAAACAATGCTGGACGTTCTGGTGGCTTATGTTCATCCGAGGAAGAGCTTAATGATCTTGTATGATTTCACTGCAAGTTTTTTTATGTTGAACTGATAAAAATAGTTTTCAATTGTTATGACAACTTTTGTTTTTTTTTTTTTCTTGACTGTGGATTGCTGAATGCAGATCCATAGCTTGCAATACCGCATTCAGCATGAGAGCATCCCATTATCTGAGGAGAAGCAACTACTTAGAGAAATCAAACAGCTGGAGAGTACGAGGGAAAAAGTTGTGGCTAATGATGCTATCAAAGCAAAGATTCAGGAGTCATTGGGTCAAAAAGATGCCATTCAAGATCAGGTTAAAGTAAGATACTATTAAGTTTGAATTGTGTATGTTGAAACTTGTTATTTCACTGCCTTCTGTTAGGTTGAATACATAATTTTGTTACCGTCAAATATGCACTAATTTACCATATTTATCTTACTGTAGCTTATGGGTGTTGATTTGGATGGAGCGAGGAAGGAGCAACAAGCTCTATGGTCTAAAATTGTTAACCTTGAGTCAAAAGTGAAGGTAATGGATGAAGACATTAAATCTTTACAGGTGGAGTTGAAAGCTGTAACTGACAAGCGGGACAAAGCTTTTGGAAACATTCAGGAATGGAGGAAAAAGCGTGATGAGGAGGTAAATTTGCTTTATCCTAATATGACTATAGTAGCAAAAGATAAGCATACTTTCTCTTATCTCTTGCTTGTAGAAAGTTTTGTCCTCTCTCATGCATTTAAATGCATTATAGTCTAATTTGGCTGGGGAAAGGTATGTTATCCTAATTGGGAGTTGTAAATGAGAGGTGGCTTGTGCATGCTTCACTCGTGCACATACCCAAGATATATATGGGCACTTTCAGAGGGTGCAAATATGATGGTTACAAGATTTCTATTTGGAGCATCTGTGGCTAAAGTTCTGCATTTGTGAAGCTGAGTAGCATAATGCTACTGTAGGAAATATTGTATGAAGCGAACTGTAGGCTGAAGGCAGACAGGTAGATAGAATAATTTTGAGAAGTCAAAATAACATTATATTGTCCATCAGGGGGTTTTCTTGTTACTTTCAGGATTATTTAATATATATATATATATATATATATATATATATATATAAATATAATTTAATGCTCACTCGCATGTACAGAAGTATTGAGTTGATAAATTTTGTGGCAGCTTGTGTTATGTTTGACTCTTAATTAATATATTTTGCGTTTATGCACCACAAGACATTAATCGGCTTCCAAGTAAATATTCTTGATGTCTTGATTATAATATCTCTTCATGTTAGTCATCTATTAAGATTGATTGCATGCATGACCTTAGTGGATCTCACCTTGTTTTTCAGAATGCCTTATATTTTCAATACCGTCAAGTCTTGAATAAAGCCAAAGAGCTTGCTGTACATAAAAACATCAAGGCTCTGGAGGAATTCTCTGAGAGAGAGGTTTGTTAGACCTGTACAAGTCTTGAATTTTGTTCACAACTTAAAGATTGCTGTAGTCTTCTCATCTTTCATTTTGTATTATTCTTTATATTTTAGGTTGAGAAATTTATGACCCTCTGGAGCAATAACAAGGCTGTTAGGGATGATTATGAGAAAAGAATTTTAACATCATTGGACATTCGACAATTGAGTAGGGATGGAAGGATCAGGAACCCTGATGAGAAGCCCTTGGTGGCAGCGGAGGCTCGGGTAATCTCAGAGCCGGAGACTGTGTCAAAAGCTAATGTTAAAAAACCAAAAGAAGAAACCAAAGCCCCTCCAAAACAAGAAGCTTTGTCAACCCAGAAGGTTCAGAAAGAAGCCAGTAACAAAGTGACTGAGTCAAAACCCCCTGTGGAGAAAAGTGATACAGCAGACGGGGATATTTATATGCCAGAAAAGCCTTCCCCCCCTGAAAAGAAGGTTGATGAAGCTAAGTTGAGGGAGATGAAAAGAGAAGAGGAGATAGCAAAAGCTAAGCAAGCTATGGATAGGAAGAAGAAGTTGGCTGAGAAAGCTGCAGCCAAAGCAGCTACGAGAGCTCAAAAGGAAGCTGAAAAGAAGCTTAAGGTAATTATTTACACAATTCGTGATCTTTTACTGTTTCCGTGTCAATGAAGAGATGGACTTAAACTGACTTGATTCTTTCTCTAATTTATCTCAGGAGCGTGAAAAGAAAGCCAAGAAGAAGGCTGCGGCCTCCACGCCTGCTACCAATGAGGAATCTGAAGCCTTGACAGAGGGTGATGAATCTGAAAAGGCTGAAGTAAAGGAAGAAGCCCCAGTTGAAGCTCCTGTTCCAGCCAAGGGCAAGGCTCATAAAGAGAATACTATCAAGCACAGGACTCGCCCAAGGGGTGCGGAATCACTTCCCAAAGCCATCTTGAAGAGGAAGAAGTCTACTAACTACTGGGTATATGCTGCACCCGCAGCAGCCATGGCAGTTTTGTTGATTCTGGTGCTGGTGTACTACTACTATCTTCAGTAGAGATATGAAACTAGAAGTGGATAGGGGAGTCGTTAACAGTTTTACGTTTCATGAACGATTCTGAGTTGATAGGTTTTGTAGAAGCAAATACATTTTAAGTTAATTTTGTTCTTTTCATCCGTCTGGAGGGATGGCTCGAAACTCATAATCTTATGGTGGTAGCAGCTCAATCATTCTGAAACTATTTACCGGGGGAAACTTTATATACTTCCTGTTTTGTGTATTTTCAAATTTTGACTTGAAGTAAATTCATGAAATGTTATCTTAAGCCTTTTCTTTATAAAAAATTTATATTTCTTGAGTTATTTTAGTGCAATTGCATGGACTTAAGCGCTTTGAATCATCATTAGTGGCGAAATCTAGTCCAGAAACAGATAAAATGTGTGGATTACAGCACTGCCCTGTAGCTATAAGGTGTGTTCATTTTTTAATTCAAATTTTGTTTTTTGTATTTTATTGTGTTCGTTTTTTAATTCAAATTTTGTTTCTTATATTTTAATGTATTTTACGTTTAATATTAATTACATATTATTTTTAAAATTTAAAATAATTTAAAATCAATCATATATTTTTAAATTTAATTAAAAATAAAAACATAAAATCATAAAATGAACATGATATATTTCATGGGCTCCTTACAAATAATTCCCGTTCACAATGATAATGACATTATTATTTTTCCGAATTGGCATTTACTAACACCTAAGGTTATCCAATTGATAAGATTTTTATTTTTTAGAAAAAAAAGAACGAGATGACTTTAAACAAACTATATATTCATTTTCTGAAAAAGAAATAATATTCGACTAATACTCCAAAATATTACATAACTTCTTCAAAATTTATTTTTGTCCCATCAAATGTTTAGTTATTGAAGAAGTAACAAGCTGTTGTGTAGGGTTTACCTCCCCACCAATAGATAGAGACAAATGGGAATAAACAATATATGGTTTGACACTTCGTTTGAGCTCTATTTGACAATTAATTCGACACTTTATTTGGTGTGTATAAATAATCAAATAAGTATATTTTGGATATTTTATTATGATTTTACAACCAAAATTGAGTACTTGATAATATAACACTTATTAGAAACAAAAAAAAAAAAAGAAAAGAAAAGGAAATTAGAATTTGTTTGTCCAGATCAAAGAAAAGCCTTCAACTTGGTTACTGTTATTAGAGGAGGTCATAGGATTCCGCGCCAGGAGCTTCTCAATGAGCGCAGTACGCATGCTAGCCACGGCTGCTAGTGCTACCAGCTTCACAGCACCTTGGGCTCTGAGAAGAGCATTTCAAGCCTTTTCACTGTCTCATTCTCATCCTCTTCATATTTACTTCCAGAGCTTCTACTTTCATGGAACTTCCTCCTCTCCCACGCTCACCATTTCTCTCAGACGCAACCACCCTACAGGTTAGATTTTGCTTTCACTTTTGTTACTGTTTTTGTCAAATTAGAGATACCCAGTTGCCTAATTGTTAATACATGTGATATATATCGTACGTTAATCGAAACATGAAGAAACTAGAACTTTGAAGAAGAAAAGGAAGTTTTTTTACTCTCGTTTTGTTATGTAATTTCAATGTAAAATCTTAAGAATTTTGATTTTTTATTAGTATATGAGTTGCCCATTTGCTTTTTTGCTACGTTGTACTGTGAAATTCAGGGATATGTCACCTGGCACAGGCTATCAAAGGTGATGTTGATGATTTACTCAAGGGTGTGGCAGACAAAAGTATTATTGAAGAAGTGAAGTACGTTCTTGATATGGTAATTTTAATTTATTATCCTTTTATAGATACGAATAGGCTAATTGTATGGAAATTTCTTTGATGCCCTTAAGACGCTTCTGTTATCTTCTTGTTATCTGTTTGTTATTTTCCCTGCTGTTGTTAGAAGATAGTTGTTAAGCTCTCTGGATTCACTGCCTTTATGAGTTGCTAAATATGGATCTCAGTGTGTGTTTCTTGTTTTCTGTAGGCTAAGCGGGCATCATTAAGAAGAGGAGTTCTACACACAGATTTTCTTACCCCTCCAGTATTGAAGGAATCAATGATTGCATCGGAAAAACTAGCTGATGTCAAAGCAATCGCTCAGGGAGGATATCCTCAGGTTGACAGTAATCTTCATATGAATCAGTACTTGGCTTTTTCATACAAGACATATTGCTTTTTATTCGAAACATTTGTGGAAATGTGAAATTATGGCGTCCAATAATATGACGACTGTTAATGAAGGATCTTTTGTAAATTTGAGTTTCACATTTCTCATTCCTGTAGACTTGGGGTGAATATATCCTTTTGTATTCCACCTATGTCCACTTTCAGAAAGCATGTTGAACTTTGAAGCAGAAGTATCTCGTCTTTTATCTTGTCTCTAGAACGTTATGATTAGATCTTGGGCTGTATTGCAAGACGGAAGTATCCTTTTACTTTATAAATTGTAACTGGGGATTGACAAATCACACTTCATTTTCCCATTTCACTTTTTATTAGAAACAAATATCTTGCAAATGGATAATTATGCTATCTATGGATGATTGCAGTTATAATCTTGCACAACCTTCATGCGTTGTGCTTAACAGTGGAGTTTCTTAGCTAGACTGATGATTGATTTATCTGAAATGATGTATTAGGCATCTATTTTGGTATCTCTGATTATGTATTTATACTTCTTTCTAATTGTCTAGGCTGAGCGATGCCGTCTTTCTATTGGACATCCGGAAGCATTGACAAGCGATCCCGATGTTGTTGCGGCATTGAGGTAACTCATTCGTAGGCCACTCATTCAAATTCTATTAGCACCTAGGCTCCAGTAATCTGAAATATTTGGTTCCAAAATCTTAAGTTATGTACTTCTTCATCCAGTATAACAGGAAACTTTGGATTCCAGCCTTGCTCTCATGGTGACTTCCTTGGTTCAATTCTTGGCACTGGGATTGCTAGGGAAAAGCTTGGAGATATTATCTTACAGGTATCATCCATATTTTATTTCAGATTTTCAGGAATTCTCTTTATAAAATTCAGTTTCTCCCTGCCGGGGCGGTTAATACTTTTTCCTGATATTAATTGCTGTCCAGGGTGAAAAGGGGGCTCAAATCCTGGTTGTTCCTGACCTTGTTGACTATCTTATATCTTCACTGGAAAAGGTGGGAGTTGCTTTCCGATCTATTGTTTTCTTGCTGCACCTTTCTCAGTTAACAAGAATTCCCTAGTATAAGCTGTATGATACCCTAGCATAGTGATGTAATTCTTCGTGATATACAAAATAATTAATTAAATTGTAAATATAGTAGTGTAAGACACAGGGCTTAAGTTCTCTAGTATTGCTGTATTTCTTGTAACATCTCTAACAAAATTTCCCCTTGCAGGTTGGTAACGTTCCAGTCTCTTGTACAAAGATACCATTGCTTGCTCTTGAATATGAACCACCGAGGTTGCGATCATCATCTTGGTGGTTTGATTTCTGTGATAATTCATCTGTTATTTGTCAATGACTGTATGAAACCTTTGAAATTTGCAGGACTAAGTCATTCAAAACAATAGAAGCCTCCCTGAGGGTTGATGCCTTAGCTAGTGCAGGATTTAAGATATCAAGGTCAAAACTAGTCAATTTGATCAGGTATTGCATACTCAGCTTTTATAGAAATCAACCCTGGTGTTAATGGCATTATGTTCAATTCTTCCCTGTTATGTTCCATGATTTTTTGTGATATGAAATTTTACTAC
>SNVD02003919.1:0-18527 GCA_013180625.2 Boswellia sacra
TTGTTTCTGTCCCGACGCTGGCGAACAATCTGAACCCAACACTGACAAGTCTAGAAGATGTACCGACAAGTGTTGGCTTATTACCTTCGCCTTCTGCTGGTTTATACTAACCCTGGCAGGCATCTGGTCATTCTACGAAGGCAATCCTAGCAGACTCATCAGAGGCTATGATAGCTTCGGCAATATATGCGGTCAGAAGAACAGGAAGGTCAAGGGTGTCAGTTGGTCTGGAATTGACATGAGCGATTGTCCTTTCGTGTTTCACATGAACCCTATCAATACTTCGTCGTCCTTGAAAGTTTGCGTTCAACAATGTGCCGATAGAAATCTTACTAACGACGCCGACATATTGCTGTTCTACAAACGCACAGGTTCCGAACTAAAGAGATATGATTACGACTTCAATGAGAAGCAACCCGAAAGAAAATTCTATTCTAAAATCCCTATAACCGAGATAGCCTATCGTCGTAAACTAGATGAGGACCGAGGCTTTGGCCCGTTTCCAAAATATCCTGTACTCAAGCAACGACCCTTACTTAATAGGTGCGTTGGTCTAGAGCGCATCAAGCTTGGCAACAGCCTTATCAACAATTTCTACACTTACGTCAAGAACTTCGATGTAGGCCACAAGTTCGTTAGCGATATCTATACCAGTTGGAGAAACATAGCATATACAGTACTATTCGGCATCGGCGTCTCAGTCGTTGTAACATTCACGATTCACTATGTCGCCTCGCTGGTGTCAACTATCATTATGATAGTTGCAACGCTAGCACTTGTGGGTCTCACAACTTTCTCATGGTATGTATACGTTGATCTCAAGTACAAATTGAATCAGATAGCGACCTTAGGAGAACTCGACGATGATTTCGTAAACGAGAAAACATTTCTTGTGTTCTCCATAATTGTTACAGTTATCACTCTGATCGTACTGATAGCTACATATATCATGAGGAGCCGTATTGGCATTATGGTTGCCTTATTTGAAGAAACTGCTGCATGCCTCAGATCAATGCCTGCTTTAATTATACAACCCATATGGACAAGTGCAGTTCTCATTATATTCTTGATATTATGGGCGACAGTATTTCTTGCTATATCTACTGCAGAGAATGATGTTATATTCAACTCAACTACGACAAGATTTCAACTTCGATTACCCGCGCGAAGTGTTATAGAGAATGATAATGGTATCGTTCGATTTGCAAACGAGGCCGACCGATATCAACTCGAGTCTGTCAAGCACGATCAACCTCGATTTGTTAGATATCTATGGTGGTTCATGATACTCATGCTCTTCTGGTCAAGTGAGTTCATACTGGGCTGTCAACAGATGACAGTTGCATCCTCAGTTGCCAGTTGGTATTTCTCCCGCGACAAATCATCCCTGTCGTGTCCGATTGGCAACTCGGTCAGAAGAGTCGCAAATTACCATCTCGGATCAGTTGCATTGGGTAGTTTCTTGATTGTGCTATTGAAGATACCACGCCTTATTCTCACATACCTAGAATATTACCTCAAAAGATTTCGAGAGTCAAATCACTGTATTGATTGCACATTCAAATGCTGCCAGTGTTGTTTCTACTGTCTCGAAAATTTCGTGAGGTATATCAACCACAATGCCTACACAATCATCGCCATAGAGGGCACTGACTATTGTTACTCAGCACAAGTTGCATTCAAAACTTTGACGTCTAATACGGCTCGTATCGTTACGATCAACACGATGGGCGATTTCATCATCTTTCTTGGGAAGTGCATCGTGACTGCAAGTTCCGTCATATTTGGTGTCTACTTAATTAGGGACGACCCTAGTGTGCATTATCTAGCCGTTCCTGTAATTTTCGCTGCCGTGTGTACTTACATGGTGGCCCACTCGATGTTGTGTGTGTACGAAATGGTCATCGACACGATGTTTCTATGTTTCGTCGAAGATGTCAACAAAAACGCGAACTCTCCAGATGGCTTCTATGCACCTGAAGGGTTGTTGAAGTTCGCACAGGAGGACAGTCAAGAGCTTAAACCAGACACACTCAAAATAGCGGGTGAAGTCAACGTAACTGATCCGCCCCCTCGCAATGGAAAACCACAGCAGACGCAGACTGGACAGCCACAGATCGGTTTTGTATATCCCAATCTTATCGAATCGTCCCATTGAGGCGGGACATATCTACTTAAGTTCAGACCACGTCTACGCATGCACCCTTTTAGCAGACAATCTTGTCTCCAGTAGATATTACTCTAATTACTCTAACGATACTCAGTCTCTATAAGTAATGTCTTTACCTAAGATTAAAGAACGTGCCCTAAACAAATGATAGTCACCTCAAAAGAGGCTGTCATTTTCAAAATGAAGTCTCTATAGTTGATATCTGCTTTAATCGCGTTACGAGAGATGCCGCGAGATATCAAGAAAGCAACAGGCTGACCCATTTATGGTGTCTTTTTCTAATGCATAGAAATATCGTCTACAAAATTTCCTGCACAAGCATGTATCTTGCGAGTGGTTGAGGTAAACTCAGTGCTCGAACATCTCTAAAATTCCCCGAATTACATGGTCGGAACTGATTCTCCTGTGCAGTAACGAGCTTCCGGTTTTTTTTCTGTAATCAAAGTCAATCTGTTCATACAGAAGTATCGACTGCCCTCATCTTTGAGCTCGCATAAACGCTTATCCAAAATTTATTGTTGGCTGCAGCTGAGTTTTACTGAACATTGCCACTATTTAGGCCGCTATGGCCATTCTGAGCTCGATCAAATCCATTGAAAGATTCCATACTCTTGAGATTTGTGTCGGAGGGTTGTGAGGTACTTTTCTGGTATAGAGTCTCAGCTGCCGGTCTCTTCGAGGGTCCAAACTTTAGTATCCGCACCATCTCGAGCCACAAAAGGCGCCTTATTGTATCTCTCTGGTCTTTTGAAGTCTTCATAGTTTTCCACACAAATTCCAGGATGGCAGTTATGCAGGCAATTGTGACACCCGCGCCCAACAAGACGAACACTCCACCCACTTTGTCGATGCCCAACTCGGAGGTGGCTAAAGCCGAATCCTTCTCCTCGTCGCACTTCATTTCGTCGTTGCTCCACCAACGATTCTTCAGATCCGACAGCTCACCCGCCTCGTTGAGCTCCACAATAGATTTGGACAGGGGCGCTCGGAAGGGGGACCTCTTGCGCAAGGCAATCCCATAGCCTTTGTGATCTAGTAGACCACCGATTTGTGTGAGTTCGCAGTCTCGCTGTACCATGTAGTCGATGCTGGTTGACTCCATCAGGAAGGCAAAGTTACCTTTCTTCACCATACTAATACCCTTGTTATTGTCGGTCGGGAATGCACCCTGATGTTTACGAGAATCCATGAAGTTCCACATGCGCCTGTAAGTCGAGTGGTTAGAGGAGGCGAAAAAGGCTTGAGTCGAGCCGCCCTCCTTGCAGCCGTAGTCGATTTTGGTCTGTTTAGAAAGATCGTCGGCGCTTTCGATGGGTGATTGCATCCGCGAGGCTGTGAGGAAGGCTGCAAAGTTAGCTGTATAAGAGGAGATGAGGATTAGTGTGAAAAAGTACCACACAGAGGCTAGGGCACGGACACTGGGCGACCTAGGCGCCAGGTCGCTGCCTTGTTGCATGAGCGAGCCTATCGTGAACCAGAGGCTAGCACCGATACTATGGATTTCGTTCTCCAGGTCGCGATCTTCGGGATTATCAAAACAAGGGTGCGGGTTTTTCCACTCGAGGGGTGAGAGACGCGAAATCATCCATAGAGTCAGACTGATGCCTACATAGGCACTCCACATAGACAGCCAGACCTCCTTCGAGAAGGGCATCAAGAAACTGTATAGTTCCGCCTCCTCGAGTTTAGGTTTCTTGTACATTATGGCAATGCCGAGGGTCATGAAAGGGTGGGTGAAGTCGACTGCCGACTGGCGCTCCTTCGTGATGGTCAAGTCGACAATGGCGAGATCAGCCTTCCAGTCGAGAAGCTCCCGAACCATTCCCGTCCAGGAGCCATTCTGTATTTTGCCGTACTGCCCGTCGGCAACCTCTTTGAGCACGTACTTGAACTGAAGCTTCTTGGCCAGCTTATTCATCAAGTCTATACAGTAGCCCTCGTAACGGTCGTTACCCATCAGCTCCGTATGGTTCTCTTTGTACATGACGTATGGGGGCGTGCGCGCGATTGTCACCTTGAGGGTCTTGTTCTTGATTGCCTGGAGGCCAAAGTCAAATGCTGACTTGGTGTGATCGGTGAGCTTCTCGGTAGGCGTCCAACTACCCACCTTCCTAAAGCTATTGTTCTTGTGCAATACATATTCTAAGCTAAAGTCAATTCGCTGACCGTAGCGATCGAATTTAAGATCGCCAGTGTAGCCACCGTAACGCGTCGACCGCTTGAACACGTCCATCAGGTGCTCACCATAGAGCCACGGCTCCGATGAACCACAACTGCATCTGGGACTACTAATGGTCCTGCCCACGTCGGTTTCGTTGATGAGTTCGTCCAAAGAGTAGGCAATCAACGATATGGCATCGCTCATCATTGAGTACTCTGTCGATAATAGCGTCTTAGGCACCTCAGTGGGCCGCTTGCCGAGCCATTTTTTTGACAAGCTGAAATCTGTCTGCTGACCGTCTGGGTCCAGAATAGAGTATCCTGAGATGTTGGTCATGAGTGGCTGGAGCTGAGTGAGATTGAGTAAGTGAGTGTCAAGGTTGGCGATCACATAGTCGTTGTAAAAGGTCAACAGACCCACATCGGAGGCCTCCTTCAGCACCTTGCAGATCTTGTCCAAAGACATGCTGAGCACTAGATTCTCAACACCTCGCTTGCGCAAGTCCTTCATTAGTTTCTTGTAAGATAGGTTGATATTGTCGATGTTCTCGAAGTTGCAATAATCAATGCGACGTACAACACTGGTCGAGCTGCCCGATGAGTCGTCCACTAGAGTTTCTGGATACTCCTGGGGCAAGTTTATCTTTTGAATGTTGATCGCAGTGTCAGCGAAAGAGGACTCGAAGATGTCTTTGACGAGCAGGAAGTTCTCTGAATTGTCATAAATCAGCGTGAAGCTCTTCCATTCTTTGTAGCGAACCATATCGAGATAGGCTCGGCTCAGCTGGTCAGCCATAGGAAACAGATTCAGAGTGTAGTTGTACAAAGTTGGTACTCCATATTGACTCGACCTAGTTTGAACGCCGTATCCACGATGTCCATTGAATTGATTATAGGTTTGCCACCTGGAGATTTTTGTTGGTGTGTTGGCAGGGTGATGTGAGATGGGCTGCCAATTTATCAAGATCAATGGAATATTATAGGTCGAAGTAACGGATTGAATGATAGGTGTCAGCTGAATGGATTGTGGTCCGACTATTGCCCAGACCTGTTGCTCGATCATTCGACAGACCGCAGCCGACGCTTGATAGCTGTTGTCTGTTTCTATTAACTCGACTATGGCAATGAGTCGAGTACTGAACAAGACCGATGTGTCTTCGTTGAGTGTTTCAATAGTCCTATTGAGGGGTTCTTCAAGACCTCTATGACGAATCAAGAAACCGATTTTTATTTCATCCACAGAAGCACCATTCACTAGACTTGTTCGCCAATGATATGTTAGATGATATAGCAATATCAATGCTATTAGGGGCCCAGTGATGCTGGTCCTGGCAGACATCTTGTTGCTTCTAAACTAGACACCAGTCACCGAGCATCACAATATCTAGAATGAAACACTGATTTAAACTGCATCAGGATCGTGATCGCATCTCGTGAAAGTGCTGTTTGAACCGAATAGTCCTCGTTATTCAACCCTTCTGCTCCACAAATTTAGCGAGAGAAAACAAAAACATAAAATAACGGCCTCTAGCAATTGATTCTACTCCTATTGCGATACACAAAACTAGAATAGAAGAAAACAAATGCGACATAAGGATATTGGCGCCTTGCCAAAATTCTGGCTGAGGTAACAGAGGATAAGGCAACTTCAAAGCTGCCGCTAGGAGCTTAGGCTTACGCCTCTAGGCGCACGCTCACAGTAAGCTAATGGATTCTAGTTCATTACACGCGCCACACGCAACCATCTATCAATCTATTAACGCAAAGAACCTGATCGGAATAACGACGGCAAACTATGGGTCAATGAGGCTTGAGTAGAAGTGTCTGGTCGATGGGTCTAGGCTTGGGACAATCGATCATCTACTCTAGGTCAGATTGGTAATCAAGTCACGCGCTACTTGACTATAGCCACAGACCTCAGTATTGATGATACTAGCTCCAAGCCTACACTGCAACAAAGCACGCTTTTATTCTAATCACCCGCAGGGGAAGTATGACTGCCATGAGGCTATACTAATCTTTTTATGGGAAGTTTTCTGAGGCTGGACTGATCTCCCTACGCAACATTTATCGTAGGAGTTATAATACTAGAGACATATCGATGCTTGTGTCTAGTTGTACAGATCGTCATCGCCTTCATCTGCATTTGCGTTACCTGTCGCCGTTGTGGATGTATTGTCGGTACTTCCTGTTGTCTGACCAGTTGGGAATCTGAAGTTGGTTCCAAAGCCGCGGCTTTGTTGGAGAGTTTGAGAGAACATCTCATACTTGCGTATGTCTGCCTCGCTGACTGACTTGCGAGCATACTTCATCGCCTCTTCAAAGTGATCACGTCTAATTTCAGGTACCGGATCACTTTCTTCTACATCCATTGCCGCCTCCGCGCCATCTTTTGCACGCTCTTTCTCGCGCTTGATTTCCTGCTCAATCGACTCCCTGATTGCAGTCTTGCAAGCGCGTTGACAAATCTCTGTCAAATCTGCACCACTGAATCCGTGAGTCACTTTTGCTAAATACGTCAAGTCGACATCAGGGGCAAGCGGTGACTTTCTTAAGTTCGCCTTGAGAATTGATTCTCTAGATTTCTCATCAGGTAGAGGAATGTAGATGAGCTGGTCAAGACGACCAGGCCTGAGAATGGCTGAATCGATGATATCCGGCCTGTTAGTAGCTCCTATAATGAAAACATTCTTTTTGTTGCCCATACCATCCATTTCAGTAAGAATTTGGTTGATAACACGATCCGCAGCACCTCCAGCGTCGCTGATACCACCACCTCGAGACTTGGCTATCGAATCTAGCTCATCGAAAAAAAGAACACATGGTGCAGCTGCTCTTGCTTTGTCGAAAACATCGCGGACGTTGGACTCAGATTCACCGAACCACATTGTCAATAACTCAGGTCCCTTAATTGATATGAAGTTAGCTTGACATTCATTTGCAATAGCCTTGGCCAAAAGAGTCTTACCACAACCCGGTGGACCGTAGAATAGAACACCGCGTGATGGTGACATACCAAACTTGAGGAATTTGTCAGGATATTCGACCGGGTATTGTATCATCTCTTGGAGCTCTTTCTTGACATTCTGCAGGCCACCAATATCTTGCCATGTAGTGTTGGGGACTTCGACAACAGTCTCACGAAGGGCGCTTGGACTGCTCTTTTGCAGAGCCCAACGGAAGTTGGCCATGTTGACAGCGAGTGAGTTGAGTACATCAGCATCGATAGTCTCCTCTTCGAGATCAATCAAGTCCATTTTCTCTCTTATCTGTTGGAGGGCAGCTTCTGAACACAGTGCTGCCAGGTCAGCACCTACAAAACCATGCGACTCAGCGGCAATTTTCTCGAGCTCAACATCTTCTGAAAGTTTCATGTTCTTGGTATGGATACGGAGCACTTCAAGACGACCAGTTGCATCTGGTATGCCGATATCGACTTCTCGGTCGAATCGACCAAACCTCCTCAGGGCTGGGTCTATACTGTTTGGACGATTGGTCGCTGCCATGACAATAACATGCGCTCTTTGTTTGAGACCATCCATGAGGGTGAGCAATTGTGATACTATACGACGCTCCACCTCACCATGAGTCTTCTCTCGCTTGGGTGCGATGGCATCCAGTTCATCAATGAAGATTATGGAGGGGGCGTTCTTCTCAGCCTCTTCAAAAGCTCTTCTAAGATTAGATTCCGACTCACCCGCTAATTTGCTCATGATTTCCGGTCCGTTTATCAAGAAAAAGAATGCACCTGTCTCGTTTGCGACTGCGCGAGCTATGAGAGTTTTACCAGTACCAGGTGGTCCATAGAGTAGAATGCCACGAGGGGGCTTGACTCCGATTGCCTTGAATAATGACGGATGTCTTAGAGGTAGTTCAACCATCTCCTTGATTTGAGCGAGTTGTTTGCGGCAACCGCCAATGTCGTCATAGCCGACAGCATTGACAGATTCCTCCTCTTCTTCGCGCTTGATGGGGGCGCCCTCGCAATGAATGACTGTATCGGCCGCCACTATGCAGAATGGTGACGGGTCAGTTTCGACAACCTTGAATTCAATGGCACGTAGCCCACCACGAACTACAAAGAGGTCTCCCTTGTGCACTGGTCTATAAGCTTCTTGAAAATATGGCTTCAAATAGTTGTCGAACAAACTTCCAGTGATTCCCTCGACAGTGTCGTCGATGGGGAGGACATGGATGCGCTTGCCATACTTGACGTCTGGGCAGGCTTGGATGCTTACAAGATCGCCTAAACGCACACGTAGATTATTCCTTATACATCTATTCATTCTGATACGCTCATTAGCTGTGTTTTCCTCAATCAATACAATGCAAACGGTTTCCCTGCGCTTCGGACCCTTGATGATCACGCTGTCGCCACGAAAGAGCTCGAGCTCATTCATTTTGGCCTGTGAGAGGGCGACAACTGAGTTGTCATCATTCTCCTCGGCCTCCTCAACGATGAGCCGATTGGGTTTATTACGAATGGCCGCGGCCACATCTTGCTTGTTATTTCCTTTATCACTCATGATTATTCCGATTAGTTTGTAGGTCGGCTGTCGATCTGGTATCGGGCTATCGGGTGGATCTACAGAGGATGCTGATGAAGGTTTGTATGCGAATTTATGGGCGTCTAGGTATAGTTTGGGTGGTGGTTGAGAAGCTCGTGGATGACGAGATGAATATTTGTCACAAGTCTGATCGCCGTGTCGAGCCGCTCTGAGAAATCGCAAGGAGCGGCGAGAGGCAGCGAGCAGGAGATATTATTCTCTGTGTGTGTCTGTCGCTGTTTCTGTTCGTTTCTTGGCCGACCGCTCAGTCGCTTTTGCAAGCGACTGTGCGTGCTCTTTGGACCACTCGAGCGCGCGTCTGCTTCTGGCTGTCGGCTGACGCTGTTCGTCGACGGCGGTGTGGTTGGCCAGGCTGGCGCAACAACGAGGGACGCTGTGGTTCTTCTGGCGCGATGCAGCCGCGAAACTCTCAAACTCGAGCTCAAACTTCAACTCCGATTGGCGCTCCAAACTCGAGGGCGACGATGCTGCAGAGAAGCTCAATGGAGAGTTTGTGTCCGCCAGCCAAAACACCCGCTTGCTTTCACGCACAAGAAATAACGCAACCAAACTGGCAAAAAATAACATAGTCTGTGCGTGCGGGTTTGCCTCTTTACGCTGATTCTGTATAGCGAAACCCTCGACACGCCCCCAGACAGAGCGCGAAGTTCAAACGAGAAATAGCCTAACCAGATTCGTCCGACCATTTTCTCGAGCTCTCGGCCTCGGCTTGTGGTTTGCTTGCACCCATGGGATGTCTTAGTCGTAATCCCGACTACATGGAGCTGTCACATAATTGATAAGCTTGCGCGGACATTGCCACCCTCGAGCGTGGCGGTCGAACTGCCAGCCAATGTTAGCAACTGATGCGGCTGGCGCGTGCAATACTAGCCAATCGCAGCAACAGCTCGTGAGGCTGTCCGTTCCGGACAGCCTCTTCGGCCACCGGTCAGATAGTGCCAAGCATGCGGAAGTCTCGGTATGGTCAGACCGGATAGCCCAACAGCTATTAAAGTGGATAGCTCTTTTGGTTGAGCTGGACAAAATGGGGTTCTGAAGATTTACGGGCAGCAACGATGGACAGGCATGTGAACCAGATCGCGATTCGCGACAGAGAATCGACGCGCACGGGTCCGCGGTCTCTGGCCTGACGGATTGCACCAGGCCATGTATTTGTGCGTGAGATGCGTTACCATTGAATCTGCGCGATAGGGGAGCCTTTGTGTTGCTTGTCTGTCTCTGTCTGTGTCTCTGAATCTCTCTCTCTCTCTCTTGCGCGCGCTCCTCTGTGTCTCGGTCTCTACCTCAATGTCTGCCTGTCTGCGGTCCTACCTCTGGCTCGGCTCTCCGCCTCTACTGCCCAAGCCTTGCAAATTCGACCAGCGCCACTATCGTGGTGGTGTTGCAGATAGAAAATCGTGTCCGTCTGTCGGCCTGTCCGCTCCAAGTGCGGATTCTACGGACGCCTTCTCAATTTGCCGCTCGTGTCCGACACGATCCCTGGCGCCAATCAACATTGAGCTTGTGCGCCCGCACAAACTTCATATCACACAAACATTCGCATCAGGAATGACCAATAACCTTGAATATATATATAAGCTCATTCATCCACGACCTCTACAATCACTGTCACCGCTCACACTGATGTATTCCTATATACTTGCTCCTCATCTCACACTTGTCCGCAACTCATACCTCAAGCCATCGAGCCGTCACTAACAATATTAAGCATCAATTCCTTCACATACACTCGCAACATGAACTCCAATCAACCGGTCATGGCAGAACAGTCCCAACCAGAAGATGACAACAACAATATGAACAAATTTGATGATCAGTGCGATGAATACGATGATCCGCAACCCGAGGGCAGTCACGAAGATGACCAACCGCTGCCTGGAAGTGATAATAATGTTGACTACCAATATGAAGAGTACGACAACGAGCCAAGACCCAAAGTAGAAATGGAACTAGAGAATGGAGAGGAGGACGACCTATTTGCGGAGTCTGATGGACATCCTAGCGACTCTGTGCCCGACCATGACAATAACATGCCATCTGTTGATGATAACAACTACGTTGACCTTCCAGAAAGTGCTCAAGACTTGGCCCAGGTCAAGGCTGAACAACCAGAATCAAATCTGTGGACACTGCCCGCTGACAAAGACATATGCACTTTGGAGGAAATCCGTCGTGGACAGGTCATCAACAAGGTGGCACCCAACGAATGTCCAGTTCCTGGGTGCGGCAAAAAAATCAACGAGTCGAGTTTGGAACCATCGCCCGGTACCATAGCGTCGGGTCTAAGAACTCATGTTCTATTTGTACACTATGCAAACAGAAAAAATGTTAAAAAGCGCAAACTGGGCTGGTCCGCAAAGCGGCGCACCACAACCTCACCGAAGAAACCTTTTGGTGGCTCACGAATGTCTCCAATGTCAAATGGTGAACCCGATTTTGAAGGAGCCTCAGATAACTTTGGGTACTCTCCCAAAGAAATGTATCCAACGATTTCCTCAGGAACTAGCCTCATCCAAAGGAGCGCTAATACTCAGAACCGCTCATCACCACCAGGATCTCTACTCAACAAGAAAATCAAGCAACTGGCCGCGAACCAAACAGTTCCACAACAATCATCCATCCAGAGTCTGATGCAAGCCACAGGTATGAACTTAGGTTCTAGCAACGGTAACAGGTTCAGCCCGCAAACGAAACAAAAAGGACAAGATCTCAGCAAAACTTTTAATCAGACCACAAGCTCGTTGTTCAGTATACTCGCTGGCTTGACTCAACAACAGCAGCAAGGGACCCAGCGATCGAACCTCAGTGCACAAACGCAACAACAATCACTACCAAGAAACATAAAAGCTGCCCACAGTGGTAACACAATCAATGTATCACAAGGCAAAAGTAGCAACTTTAATGGCAACACCAATAACAACAACAATACCAACACAGGCAACACTAACTTCCTAAGCAACCCGCCGATGAATTCCTCATTGATGTCCTTACTAAATGACAGGATTTCCGGTAATGTCGCTAGCTCTCTACAATCACAACTGAAGAAAACCTTGGAGTCCTCTAATCAAAATTTGAAGGGCTCAAGGACAAATAACTCGACAGCAAATAATCAGTACTACCCACCAAACAATATTGACAGCAACAACTACAACAATGGACAATCGATTCTAAGTACCCTTTGCTCGAACAACGGTGATTTGAGGCTTGCCAGTGACAGCTCATCATCCCTCAATCCATTCATCGAGTCTGTAGCTCGAAAAACTGGCTCTAATATTGGACCAGCCGGTGTTGCTGAGGCAAGAAAGATAATCGAGAAGTTCACCAACTGGTTGATCTGTAGCTCTCAAACAATCGCCGACCACTACATCGCCCCGTATGCTAACGAGGCGCCCACCCAGAAACCTGAAATAGGTGCATCTGATGTGATACTGGCATACAAGATGATGCAAAAATCCCATCCACAGTAAAAGCCTTAACAGAGTCGTGTCCTCGGAACCCCCCACTAAGAAATATTGCCGGTCGGAGATTCTTTCAGGGGCACTGGAGATTTAATAAAGTTCTATCAAATTTAAGTTTAAGTATCTACAGGCGTTGTGGAAGTTTCCTCTTCAATGCTTTTCTGGTATTTTAGATACCTATATCCTTGTATAAGTTGTGCTACCTCGTTTGTTACGTGGCAAGAGAATAATAACATATTTCTTGGCTGGACCTTGATTGCAAATCTCATGAACAGTAATGAATACACACACAGAGCAAGTGTCATCTTACCGCTAATGTACTTGGGGTCTTTCTTGATGTCGGCGATGGCTGCAAGAGGAATACCCCAGTTGGCTACAGGGCCCCAAAAGTGCGTACTGGATATCGAGAGCATATAAGGGATAGAATGGTCAGCTCGTTGTTTGCAAATGGTGAAGCCACAATGCTTCAAGAGCAAACTCAAAGCCGTAAAACTCACCTCATGAAATAGCTCCTGGACAGAGACATGGTGGAAGACGGAATATAGATTCTTTGGAGTTACAGGTGAGCTATCTTGTATTGTTCGGCAAGATCAGATAGTCAAGATAACTTGCCATTCGTTAGTGCGAGCTTGTTGATTATCACATTTCTTTGCTTTCATCCAGACTGAACAAGAGTGGCATGCGCGCTTCCCAGATCCTGTGATGTCCGCCGGCAGCACAGGTTGTAATTGGCTTGTCAAAGAGTGCGCGGGTGCAGTGGAGTGCTTGTATCAGTGGAATAAACAATGCACAAATTTTGAAGTTATGAGAGACATCTGAGTATATAACTGTTTCTTCATCATCGTAGTTTTAGAACCTACTAGTCACAGGATGGCCATCCTCACCGCTATCAAAGGAAAACTAATCGGACTGATAGGAGATGAAGACACATGTGTTGGCTTTCTTCTTGGTGGTATCGGTGACTCAAACAAGACGAAGATTCCCATACTTAACTTCTTCGTCGTCAATAAGAACACCAGTATTCAAGACATAGAGGATGCATTCAAAGCTCTAGTCAAGCGAGGAGACATAGATATAATTTTGATCAATCAGAATATCGCCGAGATGATCCGACATGTCATCGATGCCCACAAATTACCTATTCCAGCTGTGCTGGAGATTCCATCGAAGGACCACCCGTACGATGCCAACAAGGACTCGATCATGCGAAGAGCGAAAGGTCTTTTTTCAGCTGAAGACTATAGATAGAGTTTAGCAGTAGTCAAAAGTATTGAACTCATAGTTTGTTTCAAGTAATTCGCCATATTTTATGAAATTTGGTTGATCAGACGATTCTCTCAACACACCTGCAATATTTAGTCAAGGTCATAAATTCATACTGTTCTCAATAACGTTTGCCCAACTTCCTTTTCATAGCCTCATACTTCTCTACAGCACGTTTAGATGTGAGACGATCCTCAGATTCCACCAAAAGGCTTCTATCAAGAATATTGATACATTCTACTTCTGGTGTCTTTTGAGTTGTTTGACACCGGATTTCTTTTTCAACCAACTTCGAGTTGCGCGCCCGAGTCTTTCTGAATCGGTGAGACTCATACTCATCTAATAACACCTGGGCTTGTGAAATACTTTTCATAGGTTTCAGACGGCCACTACCACGCTCGTAGCCTCTTATGCAGATATCTCCCTCCTGTGATAATTGAATGACGGAGAAAAGCACTTTATTGTCGGCAAAAACTAGATCTTCCGCTACATCCAGTCCATATAATTCATCTGCAGGATTACCTGTGATCTCGACGGGACTCGGTTCTTGTAAAGGCATATGCAGAGATGTTGGGTTGACTAACTCGCCATATTCTCCAAAGAATGATTGCAATTTCTGAGACTGATCAAATGACATGAAGCACAGGCGGCCAAAGGACGACAGACATAATGTCTCTATGTTGTCAATCTGGTTGCTCACTAACTTCATGCCTAATATATCGAACTCAGAGCCATCCAAGTTGTGCTCGAGGGAATTCATAGGCTGCGAAAGGAACCTCTTGTCAAATACCCTAACTCGCTCGTTTGACATTAGATAAAGCTGCTGGTCATTTCGCTTGCTGAATGATATCTGTTTGAATATCTCAGTTGGACTTGCAGCACATAGTTTCAGGCGTTCTATATAATCTTTTTGAATACTATCACGTCTAGGGTCAATCGTGGACACTCTGTTGGAAGTTGTTACTGCCATGTGGATCATGTGCCCTGGATCATTTTCTATTTGATGTACATCTTCAAACAAGGCTCTAGTCGGTACATATGTCCGTGTATTGGTTCTCTTTTTACTTTGAGCCATATCACGAACCAGTTGGGCACTATCATCGCGCTCTTTCACTATGGTTCTGAGACACTTGTTGGATTGAGTCGGGTCGTATAAATTTATGTTGATATCTTTTCTATCGCTACTGATTGAGGCAAGAATATTCTGATTTGTACTAAGGCACGCATCACGCAGTGAATAACCCCTTCTGCCGGCGAAAGAGCCTACGAAGTTCACGGCTGACTGGTTAGGATCCGCTATGTCATCCTCTTTGTCCGAGTTGTCCTCAGAGTCTTTGTTATTATTCCGGAACAGAGAGGATCCCAAGCGATACTTTCTATTCAGACGTACAATTTTGACACCTCGATCAAACTTGACTACTAAGTACTTTTCCAAAGTATCACAAAGCTTCAGTCCTGTTATGTTGTATGAATATGGAATGTGTGCATAGTGTCTCGAGTTAACAATCTGCGGCGGATCTTCGGGAATGCGTGGCACGGCATTGAGGAATAGATTGGCTCCTAAAGCTCTGATGACAGAGAAGCAGGCATCCGGACCATCACCTCGATGCAGTCTCAGATAGGGTGTCACGACAAGGTTGTTTGCAGACTCGAACTTGTACTGTTTGGAATGTTCCTCGTCAAAGCAAACAGCTCTCACATAATAAGGGTCGGTGTCGAATGGTACTCCACGTCTCAAAGTATATTGTTTGGTGCAAGTTCCAGGAATTTCCAAATTTCCACCATAATCTGGCATGTACTTCAAATTTGTTACCTTGTTCAGGGCAGTCGGAGTACGGGTGGCAAGAGAAGCTAGATGTGCACTACCCGGCAATGAATAAGGAACGTCAAATATTCTCTCATTATTCGGATGCATGCTTTTGGTGATGGTCTGTCTTGTGAACCTCGAACCAAGATAATGAATAAAGTTTCATAGGTATGCATGACACGTGCTATCTTGTACGTCGGTAAACCGTATGCCCATCGATTATAAGATGCAAATAGGTTAGCTTGAAGAACTAGATTGCAATGGTTAAACGAAAGAGTATGAGAACAACTCGATTGTTCGCACGTTCTTATACAGTTGGTTGCACCATAAAAACACGAGTGCAACAACAGTCAGAAGAGTTTGTTTTGCTCCAGTCTTCACTCATCGTTGATAACGCCTGTGCTTCGCGAGCTTCGGCGACAATATTTTTTTATCGGAACATCGAGAGAGTAATCCAAGAATGGATTTTTAGTAGATCCCTATCATTAGAGACCTTTGGAGTAAATAAAGATGGAATGCTGCGAACTATTGGAGATAAAGGCCCCAAGCTACACCCGACGAGATGATAGTATCATCGAAGAACGTATCGACACCGGTTACGGACCTATTCTAGTTGCTCGTCAAGGGACCTCACTGAAACCCAACTCTAGTCAATGCTGTATTGTAACATTTCATGATCTCGGTTTGAATTATTTATCAAATTACCAAGCATTCTTCAACTATCCCTTGATGAGACCTGTCATAAAGAAGATGCCAGTCGTTCATGTCAATGCACCTGGTCAGGAAGATGGTGCCGAGGATCTGCCCGTCGATTATCAGTACCCCACTATGGATCAACTAGCAGAAAGCGTTAGGACGGTATGCAACTACTATAACATTAAGCAGGCCATCTGTATTGGTGTTGGCTTGGGTTCAAATGTGATGGCCCGTGTCGCTCAAAAAAATCCTGATCTCGTAGACGGGTTGTTTCTTATTAACCCAGTGCCCACTGTCGCCGGATGGTTTGAGTGGGCCTATCAAAAGAGGAATATATACCACTTAAACAATCTAAATAGAGGGCTATTTGAGCAAGGTGATGATAACTACTATAAGGGCTCTTTCCCGCAATGTATCTTAGATTACCTCATGTGGCACCATTTCGGAACTCCTTCGGAAGAAAGGTGCTCGGATCTCACAAATATGTATAGAAGTTACTTCTCTTGCTTTAAAATGAGACCGCGTAATCTCGCACAACTTATCGATAGTTACTTAAAGCGCGATGATATCGGAGTATCCAGAGAGGATGGAAAGTGCATCGAATGTTCAAGTCTAGTTCTATGCGGAAACGACTCGCCTTTCCTCGAGGACTCTATCAATATGAATCAGAGGCTTAGGCCTGAGAGATCTACCTGGATGAAATTATTCGACTGCGGTTTGGTTCTAGACGAACAGCCACACAAAGTCGCCGAAGCATTCATCCTCTTTGTACAAGGCCTTGGTTTGGGACTACTGACTTGTTATAAGTATAAATGAATAAAGAACTGATAGTTTTCTAGCTCGATATTATCAATCTCAGAGTGGACAACGATGAACTTTTTCGTCATCAATAAGACTATAGTCAGATATACTGAAGTAGGATACTATAAACGATATCTTGTCTTCATCGATAGGTGATGACTAGAAATGATAATGTGTCATGGAGAGATTGCGAGGCATTTTTTATCTGCAGTGGATGTAACTAGTTTCTGAGGACCGTGAGCTGCTCACTGCAGGTCACTTGAAGATAGAATGATCATTCGGTCTATTCCCTATATATCACCACTCCTCATCATAAGTAGTAGTCGGTTCTGGTGCGCGGGGGTCAGTTCTTTTGGCGTCGTTTCCGGCATCATCTTCAGCTGGCCGTTTTTCACCGAAAGCGTCACCTCCCATGCCACCCTCATCTGAGAGCCAATCGGGAATCTCTTGGTTAGCTTCTTTGAGAATCCTCAGTAGATCTGGCAGCAACTCTCTATCGCGACCTTCATCGTAGAAACTTATCGCTCGTCCAGTGTGGCCGGCTCGTCCAGTTCTTCCTATCCTGTGCACATACTCGTCGATGTTCTCAGGGAGATCATAATTGATGACTAAGGACACTTTCGGTAGATCAAGCCCACGATTTCCTACCGGACTCGATATCAAGAAACGCTTGATACCTCGACGGAAGAGTGAGATGGCTTCCTCTCTCTGAGACTGGTGTCGATCGCCGTGAATACTCGTTGATTCTAACTTCAAGCTTGTGAAGAATGAGGCTAAAATATCAGCTGCGTGTTTAGTTTGAGTGAATATGATTGTCTTCTCTTCTGGTGGCACTTCCCGAAGAATTTTCTTTAGTTCTTGTTTCTTTTCCTCGCGAGTTACTTTCATAAATTCTTGCTTGATATCTTCATTAGCAGCACCTACTCTACCAACAGCTAAGAATATGAATGGAATTTTCAAAAATTCTTTGGCATTTTCCTGAATTCCATCTTTAAATGTGGCACTGAAGAACAAAGTCTGTCTCTCTTCTTTCGCTGGCATCGTAGGGTGATCGAATATTGCCTTAATGTCATTTCCTGAACGGTCATCAACAAGTCGATCGCCCTCATCGAGAATTACCCACTTGATTTTCCGGAAGTCGATCCATCCTCGCTCCAAAAAATCTTTCAAACGACCTAGTGTTGCGACTAATATGTGACAACCCAACGACATTTGTGCTCTGAGATGAGAGGTTGAAATCTGACCGTAAATCACACGGCACTTAACAATTGAGTCCCGTGAAAGTATCTCTGCATGTGTGTATATCTGATTGGTTTCTAACTCACGAGTTGGTGACACGATCAAGCAATATGGACTCTGACAGTCACTGCCCACTTCGTTTGGCTCCAGCTTAGCCTTCATTATTGTTTGCAAGACGGGTAGTAGGAAGGCAGCGGTTTTTCCAGAGCCAGTTTGAGCACAACCTATGATATCGTGGCCGTCTATTATGGCAGGCATCGCCCATTTTTGGATCGGTGTCATGTCACTGTACTTGAGTTTTTTGAGATTATCTAATAGTAGTTCACTTTCAATCACATCTTGGAATTTCTCGACAGGTTTGACTA
>SNVD02003920.1:0-18688 GCA_013180625.2 Boswellia sacra
TGTGGCAAAGTGTTGCCTAATCGAGTGGAAGGCGGCCACGTGATTGGCCTGTCCGTTGGCCACAAACTTGACGGGCAAATTGTAAATCTTCGACGGGCGCGTTCTCTTGGGCGGCCGCGCAGACTTTGTGTTCGCTCCGCCGTCGCCGCCGTTGCTCGTCTTTGAGTCCAATGGCGCCGTCAGACGCCTGATGTCGTTGTCGCTGGTGGCGTTCGCGCGATTAATTGAGGAGGTGCTCACGGGCGTCGCCGCCGCCAAGTCGAGTTCGTTTAGTGATTGATCGTCGACGAGCGCCGGCCGACTGGCCGCCGGCGCCGGTGGCCGCACTTCGAAGGCCGACTGTTGGCCGAGAGCCGCCAACGCGGACGAGGCGGCCGAGGCGAGCGAGAGGTTGCCCATCAGACTGGTGGCCGAGTAAAAGAGAGAGTTGGCCAACTGCTTCGAGACGCTCGGCGCCGGCGCCGACTTTTCACGGCCGCCCACGTCGGCGCCTGCCGCCCACTTGGGCACCGCCGGCGGCGCCCTCTTGGTGCCGGCGCCAGAGGGCGCGGGCTTCGACGCGGGACTCGGCGGGCCGGGCGTGTCGGGCGAGGGAGTCGCTGTGGCGCGCTGGATGAAGACAAACTTGAAGTGGGGCCCCTTACTGAGTGTGGTGGTGACGTTGGCGAGCTCCGTTTCGGGCAGCCCGCTGAGCGCACCGGAAGTCGCGTTGAGTTTCGGCAGAGTTTGGCTCAGCAGCTTCTTCAGGGCGGCGCTGCTGATCTTCTTGCCCGTGCCCCTGGGCAGCGACGACGACGACGACGAGCTGGCGCCGCCCGTGGGCACCGCTGCAGCTGCAGCTGCAGCCGCGGGTGCCCGTGTGGGTGTGGCTGCGAGTGCGGGTGCGGCCGAGGGTGTGTCTGGCTGCGGCTGCGGGGCGGGACTCTTCTCGGCGCTGGCCGACTGGCGACTCTTGTGGATCTTGATCAGCTTGAAGGGCGTGGCCGAGCGGCGTGTCGATGAGGCGCCGCCCGGCGCGAGCTGGTGGATGCGGAACTGCTGCCGCGGCTGGCGCGTGCTCATCAAGTGCACCTGTTCGCTGGTCAGCTCCTCGCCGGAACTCGCCGACCGGAAGTCGAGCTCGCTCGCAGTCTCGTCCTTCGGCTGGCCCGCGGCGCCCACGACGAGCGCCAGACAAGTGAGGCCGACGAGCGCGAGCGCCAGCCAGCCGGCCGACGACCGGCTACTTCCGGGTCGCCTGAGTTCCTCCGGGCGAGTCATTGTGAGGCGGCAATGCAATGCACTGGGATGTGCGCCTGATGGGGCCGATAATTTGTGTGCGTGCGTGGGTGGCTCTCGTCGACTGCGTACGTCGTGTGGCTCGCTCTCTTGAGAGTTTTCACTGGTCGCGCGCCACGTCGCCAGGCTGACGAGCGCGCCCAAGTATCTGGCGAGGGTGCGCAAGGAGCACGCGATCGCGTCTCGCCGCGTGACGAATCGATTTTATGGCAATGTCGCGGTCTCGGCAGTCTCGCCGACTTGATTGCTCACTAAATCGGCGAACACTTCGGTCGGTGGGTGTTCTTGATGGCAACTTTTGATTGACTTGCGCTGACGAACGCTGTCGAAGGCGCCCGAGTGCCGGCGCCCCGGCGGAAACGCTTGTGTTCCACTGCGAGCGGCACTCAACTGTTGTGGTTGGCCTCGCCTCGAGCGCCCAAAAACATCTGCGAACAGTGTCAATTTAATGCAGTCTCTGGCCGCCGGAAGTCGCGATTCGTTGTGCGCGCTCGCGAGTGTGGCCGAGACTAATTGTTTGCCACCGCCGAGCGGCTTGAGTGTTTTCGGTGGGCGTGAACTATGGCGCGGGAGCGGCTGAGTGTTTGTTTAAACGACTTTTTGTCTCTCTCTCTCTCTCTCTCTCTCTCCCTCGCCAGGTGAGTTCTCCCACAGTGGCGGCGCACACGCAAACGCTCGATGAGTCAATTTTGAAACAATCCGGAGGCGTTGTTGGCGCGCCAACGCGTGCGGGCCACTCGCACACGCCGCGATGATTGAAACGCCCGGCACGCCAAGGAGTGACTCGCGAGCCACAGCCAAGCACAGAAACTTAGACACAAACACTCACTCACTCACACACACACACACACGCACCTGAACTCGGTAAGGTGTGCGCGCCCTTTGGCGAACACTTCGGCGGAAACTCAGATGACTCAACAGGTCGAGCCGCGAGTATTGTTCGCTTCCGAGTGGGCGCGCTCTGCTGTGCGTCGCCGCGCTGTGGCAGCCGACGCTCGAGCGGCGATGAACAAATTGTCTTAACTCAGTTGAGTTAATTTGCTTTGTTCGCTGCGGCGACGGCGGCGGCGGCACTTCTCTTCAAGTCTGGCGGTTCGTTTCCTTGAAATAGATATTAGCGCTAATGAGTGGCTCAGGGCGCGCGTTCGAGGCGCTCACACGCGGGCGCGCTAAAATCAATCAAATAGACTGGAGAACAGCTCGACAAGCGCACGCGCTCTCTCTCTCTCTTTCTCGTTCAACAAACGCACTCGAAGTTGCACTTGACTTGTTGCTTGACGAATCCAAATGGCAGCGCTAATTTAATATCTCCTCTCCTCGCGCCCTCTGCTCGTCTCGCGCCTGTGTCTCTCGCGTCTCTGCATGCGACGAACTGGATGCTCGCGTCGTCTTGGTCGTCGCGGTCGTGGTCGTCTGAGAGGCGAACGAGGAGAGTTTGCATAAGTTTGAGCGCTCGCACTCACCGGTCGATCTCATCAAATGTTTCGCGTGCAGCTGCGCTCATGCAAATGCCGCCCCTTGTTGATGCCGTCGCTCAGGTAACAGGGCCACGACGGGCGCGAGCGGGCGCGCGCGCGCACGCGGGCGCAAAGGCGTCGAATGCGCTAAATTAACGCGCCGCCTCGAGCCGCGACCACTTGCAGGCAGTCGGGCGGCGGCGGCGAGCAGGCGAAACTTAATTGTTTGCGCACAGCTTCTTCGTGGTCTTGATCGGCGAGCAAACAGTTGTCTGCTGGAATCCGTTCACGCAATCGCATGGCCGCAGAAACGGTTCCACTCGGATCCGCGACTGGCTCGCATATTTTGGCGTCGCCGCCATTGCCTCTAATTGACCGCCTCCAAATGGCCGACGCGCATCGGCTCGATGAAAGTTCACACTCTCGCCTCCAGGCGCGCGCCTCCGCTTCCTGCAGCTGGTCGAGCTGGACGAGTTGGACGAGCTGCACTCGAGCGGCCGACCGACGGGCGCACAAGTTGGCCGACTGGAGTTTTGGTCAGCGCCGCGGCCATGTTGCGCAATGCGCGTGCGCGTGCGCGCTCTCAGCGACAAAATTTGCGGCGCCGGCGACGCCGAGGCGGTGACGCAAAGACGAAAGCATTCAATTGAAATTGGATTCTCCGACTTTGGCCGGGCGGAGTCTCGGCGGCGAGCGGATAATGAGCGCGAACAAGCGAGAAAGAGAGAGAGAGAGAGAGAGACACAGACAGAGAGACACACAAAAAAGCCACCAGGCGAAGCCCTCAAAATCCACTTATTCATGCGCACTGGCCGCGCTATCGCCGGCGCCGTCGCGCTCGATGCCGACCACCAGACACTGGCCGCGCCTCAGGTGCAGTCGTATTAGCCTCCGAGCGCCCGCATGTCTCTGGGTGTCGAGCTGGCGGGCGCCGAGAGCCGAGAGCCGAGAGCCGAGAGCCGAGACTCGGCCGACTCTGTGTGTGTGTACGCGCGCGTCTGCTCTAATTTTTCTCTCACTTTTCGCCCGCAACAACACAAACACAATTTCAATTGGCATCATTATTTCTCGCGCCTCTGCCGCCACTCACAACACAGCCTTGCCAGACGGCGCCGTGCCGCCGCTTGTCGGAAATCTCGTCCGCGCCAGAAGATGGCCGCCAGTGTTTCTCACACTTTTTCGCGCCGCGGGCTCACAATGGCCTCGCCGGCGCCTGTGATCGCCCACTCGAGATTGCGATCCCGCCGAGACGTTGATAGAGCTTCGAGTTGAGCCGACCCGAGAGGCGCGGGCACATTCATTATTATTGTCAAGCGAGAATAATTGCTAACAAACTGCTCCAGGCCGCGCCGGCACGCGCGCTCGTGTGGGCGCCGCTTGATGAATGCGTCCACCTGTCGCCTCCTCGGCCGCAGCGCCGCTCGCAACCCTTTGAATTCGCGCTCGCGCGTCCGTTAGGCGCCCGACTCCCGTGCACAATTATAATTTTGCACTCCGACAGCAATGCTATGCGCTGGCTCTCGAGCACAAGCCCGGCGCTGATGATTTATCGCCGCCGATGGAGCGGACGAGTGTGTTTGTGTGGCGCTCCGCCAGACAATGCTCGCCCCCTCACCTGTGCCTCGAGTTGTTTTCTGGTTGCACTCCGGCGCTCTCGGTGGCCGGATACCAGCAGCTGTGGCGTAGGTGTGGCAGCCAACTGGTTGTCGGCTCGCGGCGACCAGTTGGCGCGCGCGCCTCCGCTCGCTTCCATTTCCTCGATCATAAAAAGCGCTCTCGCACAACAATATAAATTGTGCGCTCGAGATCTCGTTCTCACTCTCTCGCTCGCTCGCTCGCTCGTTTCGACACTCACTCACTCACAATCGGTCAGTAACTCGTCAACGGCGCTCACATCAGGCCGAGCCGAGTCGAGAAGCCTTCGCGCCGACTGCGACATTCGCGAGTCGCCAACTCGTCGCCGCGTCGATTACCAAGCTCCAAGTGGCGCATATATATCACTCTTACTCGACCTGTGCGTCGTCGGGCGCGCACTGCTGAGGCGCAGCTGACGCGCAGGTGACAATTGACAGCGCCCCGGGCGACGGCAATGCTCGCGCCGCCGCTGCGCATAATCGCCCGCACTCGACCAATGTCCTCCAGATGCGATGTCTCGAGTTGCATTAGCCAAATGGACGCGGCGCTCGCGGATCACTGCGCGAGAATCAATTTTCTATTTTTACCTTTTTATTAGAGCGCAAACTCGCCCGAGTGTCGAGTTTGCGTCGCTCTGGCGGCCCAAACTCGGCGCAAACTTTCTCGCGTCTTGGCCACTCAATCAAACATCGCGGCCAATCCGAGAGCTCGACGATCTGGACGCGCCACTCGAGTCGGATGTGTGCGTCGACTTTCGTCGCTCTCTCTCTCAGTCTCGCTAGTTCTCACTCGATAACCTCAATCACTTTGCGCCTGGCGCCCATGTGGCCCAGCTCTCGGCTGGAATCCGGCCAACATCGCCGCATCGACCACACGCACTGGTCACTGGCACCCAAAGAGTTATCCCATTCAAAGGGTTAAGTACACACACACACACAGACACACTTACACCTGCACCTACACTCGCACACATACACACTCACAATGTGCCTATGCAGAGGCGCGCGCAAAGATTGCCCGTCCCGATCGGCTGGACATGGAAATCTAAATTCGAGCTAGATTATGATTCACTCTATTGATTAGCCGGCTCTTTGAACCTGTCTGGCTCTTTGAAATTCACTGCATTCTTGCTCAACACATGAACGAGATAACAAACTCCAATCGGACGTCTACAGGCTCATGCGGGCTCACCACTTCGTGCGCCTGCGTCCGTCCAATCAATCAACTAAAGCGCCGAGAAGCTTTCCTCACCTGCGCCAACGCTTGACACACAGAGGCTAGCGCGCAGGTGCGCCGGGACGCGAGAGAGAGAGAGAGAGAGAGAGAGAGAGAGAGATGAAATTTCGCTGATATCCACTTATGAGAGCGTGGACGCACTTGTGCAAATCCTTTCCCAGGCGCGCGCGAGGCAGAGACTGGCCAGACACTTGTGCGGGCCGATCGATCATCGTTGATCTTGATTTGATTAGATAACTCTCGCCGGAACGCCGAGCCAGCCAAACGCGCGGCCACTCTCTCGGCCACTCGCAAACATCGAGCGCGGCCACCCAAATTAGTGCCACATTAGGATAACCCATTAGCCGATGTATTGCTGATAATGCTCTTGATGACCAGCCCAATGAGTTCCAGTAAACCACAACCGAGTCGCGCGGCCTTGTTCGCTCGGCGCGCGCGCGCTCATCTCTCATCACACAAAAAAGTCCCTAACGTTCCTCTGGTTTTGTTTCGTCTCATTGAGCGGCGAGCGTGTGTCTCTCAGAAAACTATATAATACGACAAAGCGAATTAGCTTGAGCTCGCTGGAGGAGAAAGCGACCACTCACCTGCGATTGATTGCGTCACCTCAGGCCACTCACCTGTCAGACTGGCGCACAATTCAGTGTCGCGCCAAAATCGGCCCGCTGGCCGCAAGTGAACAACAGAAAGTCGACCCGCGCTGGGGTTTTTCCGATGGCGCGCGCGAAAGAGCGCGACCGCTCTCGCTCGTGGGCCGGCCCGGCCGATGAGACAGCAGCGCGTGCGTTTTGTTTTGATCGCAGCGCTGGCCAATGTTTTGTGTGCGCCGGCGGCGGCCCGCCAGAATTGCGCGCCATAAGCAAGCGGTAGGCCAAGTCGTTCCTCATGCGCCTGTTTTGTGCCGTCCACTGCCATTTGCGCGCCACCAGTTGCGCCCACAACATCACCACCCCTCAGGGGCTCTATTCTCGCCACCCCACTCACTTGCCAGCTCTCTGATTATTAATCGACAACATCACCAACACCATAACACTCTAACCCAGAGAATAACCACAACTGCCTCCATATTGACGACAACTTGGTGGCCACAGACACCGAGTGTAATCCATCAATCTTGTAACTTATATATTCTCAACAGAGCGCCAACACTCCACGTAGTGGACATAGAGTCGTAAACAGCTCCATCAGTCTATTTGAATCTACACTCACCAGGAACCCGACACATCCGACACAATGGTCACGCTCGCAGCCCGAGGCGTCCACGCCAAGCATTTCCTCAATAGACGATTCTTCTTGCACGTCCGAGGTCGCGCCAACACCCTGGGTGCCGAGCTTATCAGGGCCTTCGGCGGCCAGATAGACGAGTTTCTTGAATGTGGTGTATCCTATGTGCTCACCGATGTGCCAAAATCCGAGTGGAGTCGCGACGAGACACTCAAGAGGGCCATCAAATCCAACGTCAAACTCATGAGCTTCAATGATCTGCTCAAATGGTGCTCCAAATATCTTACGTCTCAGTCGAGCAGCGATGAGGACGATGAAATAAGAGCACAGATAAACCATCTACAGAAACCATTCATCAAATTTGAGCCTTCACGAGGGAACCACGCACCCGTTGCTAGAGAACTCAAAACCCTTCCACTGCTTAATCTAGCTCCTAATTTAGGCTCCTCCATTTTCATCGACCAAAATCCTCCCAATACCACACCAAATGTTAGCGTCACCACTACCAACAATCCGCATAACAATTCAGCTCAGCTCACACCACAAGCTATCAGCTCCAGAAACAATCACATGACAAATATCCCCATGACACCTAACATCAAGCCTCTCGTGAAGCCACATGCCTTAACGCCGCAGATGAAGTTCATTCCCAATCCATCCGCTGTTCCTCTCAAGCAGCCACCCAACTCGGCGCCCACAGTGAAACCATTCAAGAGACGACACTTGGCCTACTGTGAGATATGCAATCAAAAGTCCATCACAGCAATTGAGGAGCACTGCAAATCGACGACACATCTAGCCAACCTAGAGCGCCTCGACTGGACTGAGGTCCATTCCGTGATAAGATCCATACCTGAGATGGGCAACCTCAAGAATCTGGGCAGAGTTCAGCCGACTCCTCCTGAGAATCATGAGTTTGTCTGCCTACACAAAGTTGGATCTGTCGAATCAGTGAGTCAACTATTTCGTAATGCAATAAACTGAATTTCTAAATTCATTCTCAGACAATAGCTATCTTGAGCTCTTCACAACTCTAAATGTTGTCAAGACGTATGAAGTGTGTGCGAGAAACTCTCGGAGTGTGTTCTGATCTGGGGCTCTTTTCAGAGGTGACGCATATTTAGTCGCGATACAGCTCAGATGGAGGATGTGAACCAGATTATAGACATCAGCCAGTTATAGCCACGCGTTTGAGCGATCTAGACGATGAATTCTATGTAAAAAGTACCTGTAACCGGAAGTCAGGTCTTCCTGTCCGCTGCGATTAGTTCATTATGACTTTTTTCACAGCAGATCGACACTGAAACCAAACTGGACTATCACTTTCAACACTGATTAGCTCCCTTGCACTCAGTTGGTATCTGATTGAGGCTCCGATAGTTAGATACACATCCGATTGTGGTAGCAGCAAATGATCTAGTCCAATATGTAGCTTGCCTATGTAAATCGTTTTAAAGTGAAATCTAACTAGATAAAACAGACGTTTCATCTATATCGGGCTGAAAGTTTCATTTCCGGTTTCTATACCCTCACGCTCACTAGAGTCGCAAGAAGCTATGGAAAGTCTTGTGCAGCCTAACATTTTGTAGATCACCTTTTTCGCACTGGAAAAAGCAACTACTTAGACGTTAGGCTGTTGCTATCTCAATATATCGTTAAATTTCTTGAAACAATTGCATGGGATTTCTCGAACCATGGTGGATAGTTATTTGGAATTGATTGGGATATGCTAGGAAGCAGGTGTCAAAAATCGTCCAAAAATTGAACCACTAGAGAGACAGAGAAAGCACTTCGTACAGCGGGTGCGCAAAGTTGGTCAATTTATTAGTTAGGTTCTTGCGTGAGTCAATCGTTGTAGTTTCTAGGGAGCTGTGAAACATTTTGCAACAAAGATACTTGATCCGTCTGGAGCCAAGTCAATGTAGACTCTTCAACAGGGAAGTACTTATCTTGATTTTCTTCGAGTATTCTTGGCGTTTGAGTAGGCTGAGGTGCAGAGGGGTCGAGCTTAAATGAAAGCGTCAGGTGGTTTCAAGTTCAGCGTTTAAAAAGTGCGGATATCTCTTCAGCCGTGGCACCTTTTGTCTCCGGTACTTTGTAATAAGTGAACAGATAGAATATGACCAGTAGGATGGCGAACAGTACAAAGGTGAAGCCGTGTAAAAGATTGGAGAGCGGCAAGAAGCAGAGGGAGACTGTGAAGTTGGCTAGCCAGTTGACTGCAACGGCGATGCTGGAGGCGAGCGGGCGGGCGTTTGAAGGGAACAACTCGGCCACCAGGAACCAGGGAATTGCTCCGGGTCCGCTGGCGAACATGGCGATAAACACGTAGACGGCCACCACGGCCACTCCGCTGCTCAGAGCTGAGGTCTCATCGAGCTGCTGCTGAGAGTAGCCGCCGCCAGTGCCTTGTAGACAAACGGCGAGCACGAGACAGGTGGCGGCCATGCCCATGAGTCCGGTCATGTGGAGCGTACGCCGTCCGGCTCGGTCGACGAGGAAGAGCGATACTAGAGTCATGCCGACGTTGACTATGCTCATACCCAGGGTGGCCCTGACCGCTGACTGCTCGCCAAGGCCGGCATCACGGAATATGGATGTGGAGAAGAAGAGGACCGCGTTGATTCCGGACAGCTGTTGGCTGAGCATAATGACGATAGCGATGGTGAGCGGCTTCCGGAGGCTCTGTTCGGAGAGCATGTCGGCGAGTGTGATGGTGCGATTGTTGATGATGTTAAGCTCGCGTTCGCCATGCAACTCGTCCATCTCCTCTTGTACGTCGCCCGTTTGTCTGAACCACGCCAGCGCCTGCTGGGCCTGTAGCTCGCGGCCTTGATTAAGGAGCAGATGTTTAGGCGACTCGCAACAGTGCGGCAGTGCGGCCAACATGAAGGCGGCGGGCAAGACGGGGATCGCAAACAAGAAGGGCCAGGAATGTTCGTCGCCTAGAAGACTTGGCAGTCCGAAGATATTGGACAACAAGATGGAGATGGTGATGACCAGCTGGTAGATTGTGCCTAGAGCTCCACGCAGTTTTATGGGCGCTATCTCGTTGAGATAGAGCGGCGCTAGGCCCGCGTTGAGGCCCGCATTGATGCCGATTAGGAAGCGGCCGAGGATAAGCAGCTCGTAGCTGGACATTGACTTGGAGCTGGCCATCATGGGCGCGGCCACCAGAACCAGAATATTGTTGTACATGAGGCCCTCCTTGCGACCCACTCGATCGGCCACCAGGGCCGTGAGTAGGGCGCCAAGACAGCCGCCGATGCAGAAGATGGAGACGATGATGGCGATTATCAAGTCTACTTGAGCTTCGGTGGCCGCCTCGCCGTGGCGCTTCATGTAGGTGGCGTTCACGAACTGGCCGATGAGTCTTTCGGGCGCATTCACAACGCCGCCGTTGTAGCCGTGCTGGAAGCTTGAGCCCACGGCCGAGGCGAACACTGCCCAGACCAGATTCTTGGTGAGGCCAGCCGACGAGAGGGTCGAGGCAGCGCGGCCTAGCTGACCGCCCGGCCCGCCCGGACCTCCATCCTCGCCGAGCTCGTCGTCCAGGGTGGCGGCAATCACCTCGTCGTCGTTGATGTCGTCCACTATGCACGAGCCATCGTCCATGTCGGCGGTGAGATGCTGTTTCGACTCGCTGCGCGTCGAGCCCATGGATTTACTCTGCTGGGGCTGTTGGTGCTGTGGCACTTGCTGTCTTGTCCTCACACCGCTGGGCTGAGCCGGAGTCTCGCTGTTGGTCGTGCTAGTGCCGGCGCTTGAAGCCGTGGTGTTCGTTGTTTTCGATACAGTAGATGTGGGCTTGGCGCTTAAAGTCTTGGCGCCCCTATGGTCGTTGATTGGTTGCTGGTCAAGCGATATGGCATGGGCTCCTCGCATGGCTGGCTTTTTGATGGGCCGCTGGCCGCGATGCAGCTGGGCGCCACCGGCTGCTGCCTGTTTGCCTCTATGGCTGGCCCCGCCAACGCTGGTCTCCTCGTTCAGTTCTGGCTCCTCGTTATGCATCATCAGGTAGCCCGCTTCGGATACCTGGCGCTGATTGCGACTCGGTGGCCGCCTCGTCGGTTGCGCCGGCACCGCCGGAGCGGGTCTCCGACTGGTATCATTTGCCGACATTGTTATTATCGCCTTGCCCTCACTAGTTCACGCGGCTCGAGCGCGTCTCCCCCACGACGTTCCGTTCTGGCTCAAAATTTCCAACCGTCACATTGGCCAAGGTTAAGAGTTGGAAGTGTTATTGAGGTAAGATTTATATCTTTAACACGAGAGGCCTTAGTCCAGGTTTTGCTTGCGGATTTGCTAAATAGGATCCCAACAATTTGCGGCCCACGAGCGCGAGTGGGCCAGACTGACTTGCAGGTGAGTTTTGTGGGGCCGAGTGAAGTAAGCCGTGGGACGCGCGCTTTGGTGGTGTAGCTCCCGCGATGGCAGTGGTCGAGCGAGCTGGTGGCCGCCAGACAAACAGCTGGGAGGCAAATGGGCTGGTGCTGTGGCAACGCGAGAGCTCGAGAGCTTGCGGCAGACCAGAGGCCTGCAAATAATGGAAATTGTTTTCCGTCCTGGCGACCCAGTCGACGCTCGAGTTAGCTTTAGACCCCAGCTTGGAGCGACGCAAAGCTCACACAGACAGCCAGAGACTCGGTGCTAACCCTCGGGCGCGTGCGCTCGCATTTAATGTCGGCTTAGAGCCGATCGACGCCAGAATCTCTGGGGCGCCTGCGCCGCCGATCTGGCCTCAGCGAGGCCACCGACTGGCTGGCCTCGAGTCAGTTCTGCCACTCTAACTTGAGTAAAATGAATGGATCGGCTGGAGAAGCGCGCGCAGACCGCCGGGTTGATTGTATTCACACATATTGCGTCATCAATTTAGCCTTGTCGTCGTGGTCGCTGTCAGCGTGGCCCGCGCCTGCCTTGCGCTCAAGTCGACAAGCTAGAGCTGCACATAGAGGCGCTAGCGAGAGCCATACAAAACGCTGTGCTGGTCGCAGCTGCCACCTGGGGCTGCGCCGATCTAGGGCTGCTTGCTCATGCGACCGGCTTTGCTTCTGTGTGTTCGGACGGCGGCCGAGATACAACGATGATGAGGGGGGACGGCGCACGCGACCTTGTCGTGCACAAGATTACGCTAGGTCGCATGGATTAGACTGGACATGGCAGTCAGTGCTTTAAGGGCGAGGCTAGGGGCAACCATCCTCTTAGTTGACCGGTTGCCACCCGAGATCCAGGTCAGCGTTGTGCTCGAATAGTTCTTTGTAAGAAAACATGATGACATGCGTCTGCGCGGCCTCTCTTCAAATGTCGCGTCCAGCATGCGGGCCGCCGGAGGTGAGTGTATCACAAGTTTAGTTCTGTTTAAAAAGGTATCATAGTGACAACATCAAGAGTAAATATCAACGTATACAAATGTTCTAACATCATTTCTGGTCATAGTAATCAAGCGACAGCTCCTCGGGATCGCGTTCTGTTGCGACTGTGGGGTGACCAAAAGTATGTTCAAATCTATTCGAGTCCATTGTTCCCATGGAATCTGTGAACGATTGCTGAGACTGTGGGTCGGCTTGATCTTCCACTGAGCGGAGTGCTATTCTAGATTCTGTGTATTTGAAAGAAAGAGCGTACAACGTGATGACCATGCCGACCAGCGGTAGAGCCACCTTAAACCTGGTCGAGAGCGGTATCGGTGGCGGCTTGCCCTCGTTTGCTCTGGACCATTTCTCATGCTCTTGATACATCTTCTTCATCTCGTTCCTCATTCTTTCGGTCCTCTCCTTGACACCCATTCTGGTGTCCTGTCGCTAAGAGACTAGTTGATAGGGAGATATTGGAGGTGAGTAAGTTTGGGATGGTGTTGTTGTGTTTACATTCTCAGTAGGGGCACGTGCTGCAACGCGTCGCGAAATTTGCAGTCAAATCTGGAGACGGGCAGAGCTCTGAGCAGAGAAGCTTACGGGACGTCTTGCAGTCGCCGTCGTACAAGTGAGTCGTTGTATCTTCAACGCCGACTGAGGTGATCCTCGTCGTTATTAGTCGACATCCATTCGAGTCTCTATCATTTGGCTGACACAAGTAGTAAACTTGAAGAAGATGGCGAAGAAAGTGAGATAGCCAAGACTGATCTAAGTTTTAGTAGATATTTATTCTATCTTTACATTTTCTCGAAATCTTTTCACATACACTTTTCGTCTTTCGTTTGGTATTCCTTCATCTTATTTTATCATTATTATTATTATCATCAATATTAACACACACACACTAATATAAGCTTGTATCTCATTGTCTTGTCTGTATCAAAATCGTTCCTGTTTCCGTCCATATATCACCGCTTCAATCGGTTGCACATTCAAGTATACACACAATTACTAAATGGCCTAAGTGAAGGGGATGATGATAATGGTCGCTAGAGAAAATTCGATTGTAGTCTGATGTTGTCGATGTTCAAGAGACGGCTGTAGCAAAGATGATGGTTGTGATTAGGTATCGGTCGCTGTGTTGTTGACGCTGATATTGTTGGCGTTCATGGACATGATGGCGTTACTCGTCTGCGATCCTATAGACTTGTTGCTGTTACATTGTGGCACAAACATTCACCACAAGGGCTCTGGTTCCCATCGCTAGCGCCCTACTGTTCGTGGCGATCGGTGTTTTGGTGTTGACAGGCGAGCTTCGGTTGCGGAGGGGCTACGATCCTCCGCTAGATTCTCGAGTCGACCACCATCATCGCCTTGGCCACTGAGCTCATCCACCTGAGCCAACAGTCGGGGGCCCACACAGGCCAGACTGGGTGAATCCGAGTACCAGCATCCGGGGGGACCGCATCGGAGGGGACGTTTATTGGCGTCATATTAACAGTGGGCGACTCCAAATGCAGTTCAGTCGACTGAATGTTTCCCATGATCACAATATAGCTGCTGGCCGGCCGCTTAACTTAAACTGGCGACAACTTGAGCTCAATGAGGCGCGATATGAACTCGAGCTCGTTGCGCATGAAGCTGGTGTGGTCGCCCTTGGCCGAGTGAACCTGACACTGGCCAGTGATGGCGTCCTTGAGGTTGTAGTCGTAATCGATGTTGGCGTCCTTCACGAGCGTATCCTCGGCGCGCACCAGCAAACAGTTGCCCTGGAACTTGGCCGAGGGCTTGTACTTGTGCATCATGAACATCTTGGAGGCAAACACCGAGGCGGCCATCTCGATATCCTGCGGCGTGGTCTTGGCCATGAGGTCCTTAGCGCCCTTCTGGGCGAATATCTCGGCCACCTGTTTGAGTTTGCCCTCGCGAGTCTTGATTTTGGCGAGCTCCTGAAGAGTGACGAGCGTGTCCACGGGCACGTGTTGCACGATGAAGGAGACGAGGCCAGCGTTGAGCTTGGACTCGTCGTCGTTCGCCTGGTAGAGCTTCCTGAAGGCCTCAATGCCGTGGTAGATCTGAGATGGCGAGCCATCAAGCAGGATGAGATTTCTCACCTGCTTGCCGGCGCGCTGCAGCTGGATGGCCATCTCGAAGGCGATACAGGTGCCAAAGGAGTAGCCGATCAGGTCGATGCCGTTGTTCTTGATCAAAGCCTTGCAGTTGTCCAAGTACTTGGTGGCCGCCTCCTCGATCGAGCTCACGCCCATGAAGTCCTGTGTCCAGTTGAGACCAATGGTGGGCCGCGACAGCTGCTTGGTGAGCGGCTCCACGACATTGAACAGGCCCTCCATTGAGGGCAACACGAGCACCGGGTCGCCCGCCTGCGAGCCATTGAGCTCGACAAACATCGACTTGGGCACATCGAGACGCGGCAACGACAATGCCAACGGCATCACCGGCGTCTTGGCGTTCGTGGCGCCCGCCGAGTTGGGCGCCTGGAGGTGCGCCTGAGCTGGCGCCTGGTCGGCGGCGCCGGCGTCGGCCGCGGCGCTCGCGCCCGCCCCAGCGGCGGCCTCCGAGCCCTTGGAGGCGCCCGCCGAGGCGTCGCCGCTGCCCAGGGCCTGGAGGCGCTCGACGGTGAAGTTGCGCAACTCCTGAATGCTGACGATGGTCTCGTAGTCGCGCTCGAGGGTTTGTTTCACCTCGACGCCCATGAGCGAGTCCATGCCCAGCTCGGCGAGCGTGGTGGTGGCCGACAAGCTGGCCGGCTTGACGCCCAGGATGTTGCACACCGCTTTCAGGAGGTCCTGTTTGTTGCCCGACGAGGCGCCCATGCGCCGGTCGGCCTTGACGATGGAGGAGCAAACCGAATAGGGCGAGTTGAGGAACTTGTCGAGGGTGGCCAGACACGAGGGCATGCGCTGCGGATGGGTGCCGCCGATGTTGATGTCCGCCGAGGTGGACATGGTCTCGGTGACCACGCCCACGTCGCCGATGGCGCCCCACTGGACGGCCAGGCCGTGGAGGCCGTCGCGACGTCTAAGCTCGCAGACGCGCTCCATGGACGAGTTGGCGAAGCCGTAGTTGGCCTGGCCCAAGTTGCCGCGGCCACACGAGACCGAGGAGAAGGCAACGAAGTAGTCGCACGTCTTGGCGCACAGCTTGCGCGAGGCCTGGTCCAGGTTAATGGTGGCGTCCACCTTGGGCGCGCACACCATCTCGAAGTTCTCCACCGTCTGGTTCTCGAGAAGGGCGTCACGCAACACCATGGCCAGATTGAAGATGCCGCCCACTGGGCCGAGCTGCTCGGCCGCCTGCAACAGCTTGCCGGCCGAGGCCACTGTGAGCACGCTCTTGGTGTAAATGAGCACCTGGGCGCCCTGCTTCTTGAGGCGCTCCAGCGACAGCTTCTGGTAGGCGTCGCGGGGGCCAGTGCGCGAGGTGAGCACCAGGTTGCGGGCGCCTCGTTGCACGAGCCAGTAGGCGAGCTCCAGACCGAAGCCGCCCAGGCCGCCGGTGATGATGTAACTCTTGAGCGGATGGAATGTGGTGCGCGGCAGGGCGCGCAACTTGACGGGCGTGGCGGGACAGTCCTTGTAGTTGTTGCTGTTCGCCGCACCCGCGCGCTCCTCGTCCCTGATCTTGACGAGCACCTTGCCGATGTGCTTGCCCGAGGCCATGAACCTGAAGGCCTGCTCCACCTGGTCGCGGCCGAACACCTCGGCGTGAAGCGGCCGCACGGCGCCCGACTTGATGCCGTCGCGCACCAGCGCCGCCACCTGGTGTTTCTGTTCGCGAATGATGGGCGGCACCTTGGGCCCGGTGACGAAGAGGGCGTCGAGTAGGATGCCGTGGAAGGCGATGTTCTTGAGGAAGGCCGACATGCCGAGCGGATTGTTTTGCGACAAATCGTACTTGCCAATTTCGAGGAAGCGGCCATGGGAGCCGAGCGAGCGTACACTCGCCTGGAGCTTCTCCTCGGACAACGAATTGAGTACGACGTCCACGCCGCGGCCGTTGGTTTGGCGGAGAACGTGCTGCTCGAACGAGGTGTCGCGCGAGTTGGCAAAGTTCTCGTCCTTGAGCTGGGGGAAGCGGCGCTTGAGGAAGTCGCGCTTCTCCTGGGACCCGACCGTACAGTAGACCGTACAATTGCGCGACAGACAGATGGCGATGGCCGCCTGGCCCACGCCGCCCGCCGCCGAGTGGATCAGCACCGACTCGCCCTCGTTGAGCTCGCCGCGCACGACCAGCGCGTAGTAGGCGGTGGCGTACACCACCGGCACGGTGGCCGCCTCCTCCATGGACCAGTCGCTGGGTATGGGCCACAGGAACTCGGGGTCGTCGACCAGAATGGAGGTGGCAAAGCCCTGGGCGGGCACGCAGCCCATGACACGCTTGCCCTGGGCGTCGCGGCCCGCAAACTCCAGCCCGAAGATGCAGTCCTGGAGGGCCATCTCGCCTGGCAGCGCGTCGGGCGGCAGCTTGCCGGTGGCGAGCATGATGTCGCGGAAGTTGAGCGGCGCATAGTAGATGGCGCACCGCTGCTGGTTGGGCGCGCGCATCTCGCTGGGCGTCTGTTCCCAGTACTTGTTTTGCGAGTCGAACCAGCGCAAACTGGTGAGATCGCCGCGGGTCACCACGTTCAAGTAAGCGTCGTCCACCTCCACCAGCTGGTCCTCGTCGGTGTCGGTCAGATTGAAGGCCAGGTGCCGGTAGGAGCCCAGTGAGCTGGCCAACTGGGGGCCCTCGATCACGTTGCTCACCAGGTTCATGGCCACCAGTTGGCCCATGTGCTTGGCCACCACTTCCGGCTGGCCCGTCTTGTTGAAGACCGAGCGCACGCGCGAGCCGCCCGACTCGAAGCGCAAACAGTTGACCAGACCCACGATGCCGTTGGTGGGCGCGTCCTGGGCCACCAGCCACACGTTGTCGCCCTCCTCGCGGGTGGCCGCGCTCGCCAGCGCCGCCTTCACCTCCTCCACCCACTGGTAGTCGTAGTTCTTCACCTCGATGATCGTCTGCTGCTCCAGGCGCGGCTTCACCGGCACCTTGCGCAACAGCACCGCCAGCGAGCTCTTGTCGGCGTCGCTCGTCTGGCCGATCAACGTGAAGCCGGCCGCCTCGGCCTTGGCCACAAACTCCTGGGCCGCCTTGGCGCTGGCCGCGCCCGCCGCCACCTGGCGGCCCGCCAGCGAGTCATACAGGAACGACTCTAGGGGCGCGAAGCCGGTGCGCAGGAGCGCCAGCGCGAACCCGTTGGGCCGGATGTTGTCGTGGATCGAGGCCAGTAGGCTGGCGTAGTCCACACGGGGCGTGGCGTCGCCGTTGGCGCCCGCGGGCGCCGAGTTGACGTCGCGGTACACAATGAGGTCGCAGTTGTTCACCTCGCCCGGGACGCTCGACTTGGCCATGTTCCAGTCAACCACCTTGGTGTTGGGCGCCGCCGAGACCACCTCCTCGGGCAGCGACTTGGCGCTCGGATGGGCCACTGTGTAGTCCAGCTCCTGAAGTCCGTTGAGCGCGGCCAGGAACTCCGAGATGGGCCCGTTGACCAGGGCGCTGGTGGCGTTCACCTCGAGCACCTTGAGCTTGTTGGAGCCCAAGTTCTCCACCACCAAGTCCACGTAGGGCTTGAGGAACTGTTCGCGCGCAAACACATTGGCCAGCAGGTCGCGCTCGAGCGCGTGCGAGCTCACCAGCCGCTCCTTGAGTCGCTTCTCGAGCGGCTCACTGGCGCTCGAAACCTTGGGCTCCTCGAGCAGGGCCTTGAGCTGGCTCAACAGGTGCATCTCCTCGGTGGGCAGCTCGTAGTAGCGCTCGTAGGTTTGCGCGTCCACCTGGCTGGCCAGCTGGTCGAGCTGGCGGCCCGCGGGCGTGGCCAGCTGGTCCTTGGCCACCAACAATCAGTATTCAAAAAGAAAAAGACGGCCGCCGGGCGCGAGCTTCGGATGAGCTCGATACATGATTATGGCGCAAGACGCCGCACACCGCCTGGTACTGGCGCACGTGGCGCTGGCCAAACTTGTCCAGCGCCTCGGTGCGGTTGTTCGCCACGAACTGGTAGCTCTCGAGCGAGGGCACCTGGGCGTTGGCGTTACGGGGGGCCAGCGAGCACTTGAGGCCGCGGATCTCGATGCCCTTGGCCACCACCACGTTCACGTAGGGGTCGAAGATGGCGTCCACCACCTGGTCGGCGGCCTCCTCGCAGGACTGCTTCCAGACGGCCGGGTCGCAGCGGATCGACTGGAACCTGACGGGCAGGTAGTAGGCGCGCGTGGGCACCGAGCTGATGGCCAGCTGGAGGCATGGCGTCCGCGAAACAGACCCACTTGCCGTTGTAGCTGATCTTGCCGCGGTGCTGGTTGAGGGCCACCTGATGGAGGCCCTGGAAGTGGGGGCCGTAGTCGTAGCCGCGCACGCGCAACTCCTTGTAGAGCTCCTTCTGCGAGAGCACTATGTCCTCCTCGTACATGGGCTCGCCCACCGCCTCCTTCTCGAGCA
>SNVD02003922.1:0-18530 GCA_013180625.2 Boswellia sacra
CGCTTGTGCGAGCAGGCGCACATTGCAGTCGTCCAGAATTCTGCTCTACCTCCATCCGATCCCCCAACTCCCACGACTCTCTGGACGCCTGAACACCTGACTTTTGTTTTGCAACCAACAAATCTATTGGGTCTACGCCTGGATACTTGTCTCTTGAATTCATTCTTGGCAAGAGTGACATATCGGCCTATAGTCTAGCTTTTACAAGCCCCTCATCACTATTAGCACGCCCTTGTGGCGTCGGCCACCTTACTCAAACGTCAACCACCCAGACGACCATTAAGATGTTTAAAAAATTCGAAGATGGAGACATATCTGGCACAGTCCAACTTAAGTCATCCGTGCAAAAGAACATCAAAAACAAACTGGTCGAACAGTTCCCCAATCTATCTAAGTACATAGATGTGATAATGCCAAAGAAAGAGCAACTTCGAATAGCTAAATGTCCAGACCATATTGAGATCCTCGTCTCGTCCACTGGACAACACTTTTTCTACCGTCAGCGAGAAGGTCAATACTTTCCAGCTCTAAGGCTAGTTCATCAGTACCCCGACATAGCTCCGACTATGCAAGTCGATAAAGGCGCAATAAGGTTTGTTCTCAGTGGAGCCAATATCATGTGTCCCGGCTTGACTTCACCGGGCGGCATGGTGCCCGAAGATATTGAAAGTGAGAAGGTAGTCACAATAATCGCCGAAGAAAAAGAGCATGCACTGGCAATTGGTCTCACGAAGATGTCTGGCAAAGACATAAAATCGTTGAACAAAGGGATTGCGGTAGAGACTATTCACTTTTTGAATGACGGACTCTGGAGGGCCAAGCCAATAAAATAATGATTCCTATCAAATGTCTTGTTCTTGTGGTGACGTTACGTCGTGCATAACCCCAAACAGGAACCAACACCGACACTCGTCGAGTAAGATGTAGAATAGATGGTTTATTTTTACAGAAACTTAATTTAACTCAAGCCTATTTCTTGGACGCAGCTTGAGCGGCCTTCGCCTTTGCGGTGCCTCTCAATTTCTTCATTCTGTTCTTCCTCTCCTTTCGTTGTTTCCTGCTAGATTTTTTGACCTCCTTCAGGCCAAACTTTGCAAGCATGTACTTCTGTTCAAATCTTCTAGCGTGAGTTAGGTTATCGTAGATCTTGGCGAAGCCCGTGGATTTTCCACCACCAAACTGTGTGTTGAATTTATAGGGGAATACAAGCTCTGGTGTGGTCTTGTACATCTTTGCGAGCCTCTCCTTGACCTCTTTCTTAGAAACTGTCGCCTTACCAGGATGCATGACATCGACAACCATCTGCTTCCTGTATAGGAGCGGGTTTGTCATAAACTTGCGTGTCCTAAGCGAACTTATGGTCTGCGAATATAAGAAGGTGGGGATAGATAGATGGGTTAGGTCGAGTCGCTAATGTGCTCGAGGCTGCAATCTGGGCGAGGGTGTCCCAGTATTTATAGAAGTGTTGGAATATGACTTACCATTTTGCTTTCCAGAAGTTTGCGATATCTACTTAGAATTAATACGTTAATCTAGAGTGGTTTTGCCGAAATATTATAGCTCATGAGTTGGTGTTATTAGTAAATACGTCGTGGGTGCACGTGACAGCATCAAAGATCCATAGCGTTTATCAGAACTGTTGAGTTTCCGTCAGAAACTTCAAGCGGCTTGAGCGTGCTGTGAGAGAGACCATGCGCCATACTTGCGTGCAGGCTGCCCGAGCGCATGCCTTACGGTAGCTGGAAAGGCGCCAAATTCAAACTCGACGTGTTCGAATCGGATAAAACTATCGAGTTTATGTCAAAAGTCGTGTCTAGTCTATGAGAATATCCAACATCGAATACCTCCCTTAGAACAGGATAGATATATCATGTTATACAGTTCATTAAGACTGTTTATTCTCATTCATCGAGGTTAAGAGGCTCGATATTTAATTTTGCCGCAAAAAAAGGGCTCAACGTATCGCGAGCATGCGCCATCCGGTGCGACGAAACGCCGCATGCATTCACATCTCTGCGGTAGAATATCGCGTTCGATTCTACTGCATTCGACCTGGGTGCACCACTGATCCCAATTCCGACATTTGATTTGTTGAGTATATTTATATTAGACTTCTAAACAATCGAGACAATTAGGTTAGATATATTATAATTTAGGGGTTGGCACCATAGCAAAGGCTTCAAGATGGTAAGTTTTGTCAACGTCCAGAGCTGTCTGCCCGACGGATCATCTATTCTGATTTCCGACTTATGTCATTTCATGACACTAACTGTTCCGTATCCATCCTCACCAAATGATAGGTGAACTTCACGGTCGACGAGATTCGTGGTATCATGAACAAGAAACGGAACATCCGTAACATGAGTGTCATAGCTCATGTCGACCACGGAAAGTCCACTCTTACCGATGCCCTGGTCACAAAGGCAGGTATCATTGCTGCCAACAAGGCTGGAGAGATGAGATTCACTGATACCCGCAAAGACGAGCAAGAACGTTGTATCACTATCAAATCGACCGCCATCTCCATGTACTTTGAGATGGCTGACCGTGACTTGGTCTACATCAAGGGTGACACTCAACGTGAGAAAGACGAAAAAGGTTTCCTTATCAATCTCATCGACTCACCGGGCCACGTCGACTTCTCATCTGAGGTTACAGCCGCCCTCCGTGTGACTGATGGTGCACTTGTCGTAGTTGACTGCGTGAGTGGGGTCTGTGTGCAAACAGAGACTGTGCTCCGTCAAGCCATCACCGAGAGAATCAAGCCGGTGCTCATCATGAACAAGATGGACCTTGCTATGCTTACTCTCCAGCTCGCGAAAGAGGATCTTTACCAGAAACTTCAACGTATTGTCGAGAACGTCAACGTCATCATAGCCACGTATTCTGACGAAAATGGACCAATGGGCGATATCAAGGTCGATCCTTCAAAGGGAAGTGTTGCCTTTGGTAGTGGTTTGCATGGGTGGGCATTCACCCTCAAACAGTTCGCCGAGTTTTATGCTGACAAATTCAAGATCGACCCAGAAAAGATGATGAACAAGTTGTGGGGTGAAAACTTCTTCAACAAAACAACCAAGAAATGGTCGAAGACAGCCAATGAGGGATATGAGCGCGCTTTCAACCAGTTCGTCTTAGACCCGATCTTTAAGGTCTTCGATGCCATCATGAATTTCAAGAAAGAAGAGACCAATGAGCTCCTTAGCAAGCTTGGAATTCAACTCAAAGGCGACGACAAGGCTAAGGAGGGAAAAGATCTGCTGAAGGTCGTAATGCGAACTTGGTGGCCAGCCGGTGAGGCATTACTCCAGATGATAGCCATCCATTTGCCATCGCCTGTCACATCTCAAAAATACCGCATGGAGCTTCTGTATGAGGGACCACACGACGATGATGCCGCTATCGCCATCAAGAACTGCGACCCCAACGGCCCGCTCATGATGTACATCTCGAAGATGGTACCGACCGCTGATAAGGGTAGATTTTATGCTTTTGGTCGCGTCTTCTCTGGTGTTGTCGCATCTGGCCAGAAAGTCCGTATCATGGGCCCAAACTACGTTCCTGGAACCAAGATTGATCTTAACGAGAAAGCTATCCAACGTACCGTCCTTATGATGGGTCGATCCGCCGAGGCTATTGAAGATGTTCCATCAGGAAACATTTGTGGTCTTGTTGGGGTTGATCAGTGCTTGTCAAAGACTGGTACCATAACCAACTTCAAAGATGCTCACAATTTGAAGGTTATGAAATTCAGTGTCAGCCCTGTCGTGCGAGTTGCTGTTGAGCCTAAGAACCCGGCAGATCTACCAAAACTAGTGGAGGGTCTCAAGCGTCTCGCCAAGTCGGATCCTATGGTGCAAACCAGCAGTGACGAGAACAGTGGTGAGCATATCGTTGCTGGAGCCGGTGAGTTGCATCTTGAAATTTGTCTCAAAGATCTCGAGGAAGATCACGCGCAAATCCCGATCAAGACCTCGGATCCAGTAGTTTCATATCGTGAGACTGTTACCGAAGAATCGTCTATCACGTGCCTATCCAAGTCTCCGAACAAGCACAACCGTCTCTTCATGAGGGCATGTCCAATGCAAGATGGTCTTCCAGAGGATATAGACAGCGGTGTGATCAATGCGAAAGACGACCCCAAAGTTCGTGGAAAGCTTCTTGTCGAAAAGTACGAGTGGGATGCCAATGACTCGCGTAAGATCTGGTGCTTCGGTCCGGAGACGACTGGACCGAACATGCTTGTCGATGTTACCAAGGGAGTACAATACCTTAATGAGATCAAGGATAGCATGGTGTCAGGCCTGCAATGGGCCTCAAAGGATGGTGTTCTTTGCGAAGAGAACTGTCGTGGTATCAGATGGGACATTCATGATGTTACACTGCACACTGATGCTATCCATCGCGGTGGTGGACAGATCATCCCGACCGCTAGACGTTGCTTGTACGCTTGTCAGCTAACAGCGCAACCTCGTCTCCTTGAGCCAGTCTATCTGGTTGAAATTCAGTGTCCCGAATCTGTTGTCGGTGGTATCTATGGTGTGCTGAATCGTCGTCGTGGCCATGTTTTCGAGGAGAGTCAAGTGCCGGGAACGCCAACCTTTGTCGTCAAGGCTTATCTCCCTGTGAACGAATCCTTCGGCTTCACTGCCGATCTGCGTTCCAACACAGGTGGTCAAGCCTTCCCACAGTGCGTCTTCGACCACTGGCAAGTTCTACCAGGTGATCCGCTCGACGGCAAATCGAAACCATACCAGGTTATCATGGACACAAGAAAGAGGAAAGCACTGAAAGTCAGTCTACCGGACTTGGACTCATACCTCGACAAGATGTAAGAACAAGATATTATCATTCAGATTTTCAGCAAAGTTAAATAAACTCCGATCAGAATACACCCAATACACACAATAACTTCATGAGTGATTAATTATGTCTTCATCTCGGTAACTTTAAGGACGTGTCCTTTTTACTTTTCTATGATTATATGTTGATAACTTTGAGAACAGCATCGCGTGCATATGGGATGTAAGAAAGACTGTACCAAGTCATGGCCAAGAACTGCAGCAGGCAGCATAGCAATGTGAGTCCAGCTTTTCTGAAATGGAATGCCACGACGAGAGTCAGGACTAAGAATGTCAGGGCTACTATGGTGGCCACGATCCGAGTCGGTTCGAACATTTTCTTCAGCTGTTTCCAGGGTCCCATTAGAAAACATGTGCTCGTAAGTGACGTGATATTTCCGATTGAGTAGAAGATTGCGAATAGTCTCAAACCTTTTCCAGGAATTGCAAGGAAGAAGGAGCCGAGGATACTGAAGACGAAGCCAAGCACAAAACAAATCGCAAAGCCTTTGATCCTGGTGGTCCAGCCCAATGTTGTGGCATCTCTGAATTGAGCTGCAAAACCTGACTCCTCATCGGGAGATTGTTCAGCTGTTGAGTCGCCACTGAGTGCTCTTCTAACCCTATCCATTCTTTCTGGGTCTTGGTCTAAGTTTGTGGTAATAAATAGAATTGAGTTGTCGAATCAGGATGGCATTCAACAGTTCCTCGCTGAGATCATAGTTTTGTTTCTTAGAAGGACAGTCGGTGTTGTCGTTCAGTAATCTTATCGTTGAGTTACAAGTCGTTTTTTAGGGAACCTCATATTAATGTGAATAGGAGAATATTCGTATCAATGGCGTGGACGTATTCTACGGAGATGTTCCACCTGATGGTGTCACTCGGCTAGACTGCACTGGACGTGCGGCGAGTTTTGCAATAAATCTCATTGGCCATGCGAGCGGGCGGCCAAAGTAACGGGAGCGTGCAGTAGCACAGCGGAGGATCAGATCCAGACAGACGGGATTTTGTCTACATGCTCGTCAGATTTGCTCCCCATATGTTTGCTATCAAATGACTTGGATAGTGTTGGTGCACCAGGAGCAGGATTGTTTTGACATGTCATTCAAATGACTCAGAAACTTGCTACTTCACCAGTGTCCGCATTTCTTTCCAAACCAACCGGTGTCAGCGCCACTTGACTGACCTACAAACCCAAGATGTGCATTGTCAGGACGACGAAATTGGTGGATTTAAAAAATCCATAACACTTTGGATTAGATTGCTGTCGACGAGGTGCGAGTCGGACAGGATTGTTTACAAGGAATGTTTGCAAAGAACGCGCCCAATCAATGACATGTTGGCCACATGTCATCGATTGCGCGCCACTGAACGACTGTAATGTCCCTCAATGTGGCACGTTGGAGAAAGAATGTGCACAAAGTGGCTGGCACATAGCTCCGATCGTGACTCGATCCAGACACTACGGAGCGGCAGACAGCTGGCCTGAGATATCCGCGCAGAGACAGATCTGGAGCACGTGCCGAGCGGCTGATTATGGGGCGCGTGAGCTTGATGAGGAGTGCGTGCGCTGTGTCTAGAAGGTGCCGCGTAGATAAGGGGCGCGCATAAATAAGTCGGTTGGGTCGTGCGAACTCTCGATAATTAGTTGCTTGTTGAGACAGCACACGCCGGTGGAGCGACGAGCAACCCACGAGTCGCGACGCGTTCGATGCGACTGAGGTCATGGAAGCGAGTCTGAGGCGCGTGGGTCTGTGCACAAGCGCTGGCTCTCGGAGTTCGTGGCGGCCAGCAAGACGCGACTCGCAGGCAAAGTGTTCGCGGGGCGGCGAGCAAATGCATCGATATGGGCGAGGGAGATTTGCTGCTCAGCTCGGGGTGCTCTTTGTCGAGACGAGTGACGAAAGTTGCGATCGAGGAGGAGGAAAAGGAGAGAGCCGGCGGCCGGATCGCTACATCGGCGGCGTGCGTCAAGATGGCTGGCTGGGGGCGACGGCGGCAGCGAGTGGAATTGGGGCCGCGCGCGAGGGGGCGACAGGCGCGCCTGCTCAAGGCGCTCGAGAAATGAGGCGGGCGCGCGGTGTGCGGAATGCTACCTATCAGGTGATCAACAGCCCGGCCAGAACTCGTTCTGACTCCTCGTTCACCTGTTGCCATCTGTCCCGTGACTTTGTACGCGCGTCGGCTTGTCGGCTCTCCCGTTTTCCGACTTGCCGACGCTGAGACCCAGCCGCTCGACGGCTGGCTTGATTCTGGCGGATGCTTGCGAGCGGGTATTCGCCCAGTGCGTCAATGGAGCTCCTCAAGACGCAGGCGCAAGGCGGACGGAGTGGCCCAGCGCAGACAACAAGGGCGCACGGACATCGCTCGATGGCGCTGGTGTGCGCGTCCCGAGGCGAGATGCGGAATTCCGTCGGGCGTCATCAGCACTAATTGATCGGGGGTATGCCGGCGAGCAAATTTCCAGCTCTCGTCCTGGCCACGAGGCAGCGACGGCCGCGAGAGGAGAAGGGCGAGGACCACCGCGACCACTGACTGCGATCACGACTAGCGCCGGCCGAGAAGAGGGGAAAGAGCAGGTGGGACTGGCAGCGAGGGAGAGCCAGGCCGAGAGCAAGGCGAAGAGAGAGGGAGAGCACGAGAGTGGGAGCACAGATCTCGTGCGTGTGCAGATCGCGAGCTCGGCCTTGACTCGGGCGCGCTCGTCATGTGGGCCACATCGACGCGCACTCGAGTGCTCATCGAGTTGTTGCTGAGCTGGCTCCTTGTGATCTCCAGCTCGCCCTTGAACCCGTTCAGGGGACGCCGTCTCCGCACTCAGGGGCCGCTACTCGCCGCTCGCTTGCCGGTCAAGCGCCCACTGGTCATGGCGTTGAGGGCGCGGCTATTGTGTGCGCACTCTAGACAGCAACCATTCGGTTGGTCGCGGCCACCGGGCGCTGCGATGATGTGTGACACAGAGAGGTGTTTACAAGGGCGTGGGCTGGTAGAGAGCTGAGGGCGCCGTTGGAGTGTTTCTTGTGCGCCTCGCCATCAGAATAGTCACCAAGGGCTAATCGAGTAAGTCGCGGGTGTGCCTTCGAAAGTTTCCTCGACGATAGCGGGCGCACTTGAGCGACCCATAGAGTCGGCTGGATGACATTGAGGCGGCCACGTTCTCCTTGTGTGCGCCCTCAGGACGGGAGCGGCGGCGGCGCGCGCGCTTTCCTCAATCTTGGTCACTTTCGACGAGCGACTCGCCGACGAGGAGGAAAACTGCAGCGCGCCCGGCCACAGACTCTCGTGTGCTCGCGTCGAGCTGACACTATCAGCGCCCAGGCTGGCGCCGACCACAGGCCACAACAAGTGGCTGGCGGGCGGCGTTCGCCTGCAGTGCCGGCGGAGTGGCTGAGTTCCTGGGAGGCGGACTGAGTGTGGAAGTGTTGCGAGTCCCGGGGCAGTGTCGTAGGTCTGCAGTCTGGCGAGAGCGAGCGCACGAGCTCGGCGGCGCCAGTGGCCCTCGTGGACTGCGAAGGCGCACTCACTCGGTGTGCGCATGCGGCGTTCGTGGCGAAGGCGTCGACTCACGCGCGACTCGACGCCGCGTCTTTGGCTCGAGTGCGCGCGTCCCGCCGACCGCCCGCCAGCTCTTCATTTCCAAACATTGTGGGCGCGCGCGTGTGACTGACAGGCGAGCGAGTGACTGGGCGAGCAATCGAGCGAGCGAGCGAGCGAGTGAGCAGCCGAGTGGCCGATCGAGTGGGTCGTCGAGCGAGTGGGCGAGCGAGCGAGCGGACATCCGAAGAGAGAAAACCAGCCACCAGAATCTCGAGGGCGCCCGAAGACAAGCGGCCGCCGAGAGCGAGTGCACGCCAAGAGACTGTCGAGAGCGCAATCAACTCGTCCTAGGCAAGCAATAGCATTCGCGCAACTCTCCCCAAGTAAACAGGAAACCGTCAAGCTTGACAGTGAGCCAACAATGACCTGGCCACCGGCCTCGAGCGCCGCCGCCAAGGCCAAAGAGGCCGAGGCGAGGGCGTCCGCCACCAAGAGCACCAAGACGAACGGCAAGTCGAGCGATGCGGCCGCCAAGCAAACGGCCGACGAGCCCGAGTCCATGGGACTGGCCAAGAGGTTGCTGCTCGACGCTCTGCTCTACTTCGTCAAGGGCCTCATCGCCACCTACGACCTCATCAGTCAGCCCTATTACTACTACAAGCAGCAGGTGGCGCGGCGGCGGCGCGAAGTGGACAAGTTGCGCTCGGTGAAACTCGAGCCCCACGAGCCCTCGTCGCCCTGGCGCCAAGTCGACTTGCTGCCGCAATACTTCGACCTGGAGCGCCACGTCGACTCCTTCAACACCTACGACTCGCTCATGCGCTCCTCCTACAAAAACAACGACACTCTCCCCTGCTACGGCTACCGCCAGGTGCTCGAGGAGCGCATGTCCAAGCGGCCCGACAATCCGGACAAGCTCATCCGCCAGGTGCGCCTCACCGACTTCAAGTGGTGCACCTACGGCCAGTTCGAGCGCCAGATCGAGGCCGCCCGGCGCGGACTCTTGCGCGAGGGCGTGCGCGCCGGCCAGCGCGTCGTCCTGTACGCCGACACGCGGCCCGAGTGGCAGATCTGCTCGCAGGCGCTCATCCGGCTGGGCGCCGTGGTGGCCACCATGTACTCCACCCTCGGCGTCGACGGCATCGTGCACACGCTCAACGAGACCGAGGCGAGTCTGGTGATTACGCAACGCGACAAGGTGGACCGGCTGCTCAAGCTGGCGCCCAAGTTGGCGACGGTCAGGAAGATCATCTACATGGAGACGAATCTCTACTTGCCGCTCGAGCTGGGCGGCGCGGGTCCCGAGGACGAGCGCAAGTTCCTCGAGCTGTGTAAGCCGTCGGCGCGCAACCCCAGCTGGTCACTCGGCCGACAGAACTCGCGCGAGCCTCTCAGAGAGATGTCCAGCGCGCCGGGCCAGCAGAACGGCCTCGAGGCGCCGCACGAGAACCAGCGCCCACCGCAAGACCAGCCAGCCAAACAAGACCAAGAACAACAGCAACAAGTGGGCGAGCAGCAGCACCAGCAGCACCAGCAGAAGCCAATCCGGTGCTCGAGTCTGTGCGAGCTGATCAAGAGCGGCCTCGAGCTGGCCGAGCGAGCTGAGGAGCTGGCCGAGCTGGAGCGCTACAACAACGGCGACGGCAAGCTCGAGCGGCGCACTCGCGACTCGCTGGCCGTCATCATGTACACCAGCGGCTCCACGGGCATCCCCAAGGGCGTGCTCATTAGTCACGGCAACATCATGGCCACTCTCAAGGCCTTCTCATATGTAACCAAAGATTTCGTGCACGCGCCTCGCGAGAACGTGTGCGTGGCCTACCTGCCGCTGGCGCACATATTCGAGTTCTGCATCGAGTCGGTGATGCTCTACCACGGCGTCCGCTTCGGCTTCGCGTCTCCGCACACGCTGACCGACAAGTCGCCCGGCCTGATGGCGGGCGAGGCGGGCGACCTGGGCCGGCTGCAGCCCACGGTCATGATCATCGTGCCTCTCATCCTCGACCGCATCATGCAGGGCGTGACGCAGGCGCTCCGGGCACAGTCCTACTTCAAGCAGCAGCTGGTGAGCTACCTCATCGACTACAAGAGCTACTGGCAGCAGCGCCAGTACGAGACGCCGCTGGTGGACAAGCTCATCTGCAGCAAGATGTCGGTGGCGCTGGGCGGCCGGGCGCGCTTTGTGATCTGCGGCTCGGCGCCCCTGTCGGCCCAGACGCAGAGCTTCGTGCGGGCGGCGCTGAACCTGAAGCTGCCCCAGGGCTTCGGCACGACGGAGACCTGCGCGGCCACCTCGTGCCAGCTCTTCGACGACCAGTCCACCCAGAACGTCGGCCTGCCCGTCGTGGGCTCCCTCATCAAGCTCGAGCCCTGGCACGAGGGCAACTACACGCCCGACGACAAGCCGAACCCGCGCGGCGAGATCGTCGTGGGCGGCCCCATGATCGCCCAAGGCTACTTCAAGCTCGAGCAGCAGACACGCGAGGCCTTCTACGTGGACGCGCAGGGCACGCGCTGGTACCGCACGGGCGACATCGGCGAGGTGCTGCCCAACGGCCAGCTCAAGATCGTCGACCGCAAGAAGGACCTGGTGAAGCTGCAGAACGGCGAGTACATTTCGCTGGGCCGCGTCGAGTCCACGCTCAAGTCGAACCCCTACACCGACAACTTTTGCGTGTACGCAAACTCCAACTACAACTATGTGATTGCGCTCGGGCCCGCCAACGAGATGGGCGTGCGCGCGCTCGCCCAGCAGATCGTCGACGAGTACGACCGTCTGGCGGGCTCGCAGAAGAGTCTGGCCAACGGCTCGGACTCGAGCCATCGCGTGGCCAACGGCCAGACGCCCGCCAACACCGCCCTCATCTCGACCACTGAAACTGCCCCCAAGAAGGCGCCCAACTCGAGCAAACTGCACGAGGCGGCGCACGAGGACGAGCGCGAGTCGTTGCTGGCGGACGGCGTGCGTCGAGCTGCCCTGGCCGAGCTCACGGAGGTGCTGGCCAGCTACCGAGAGGACCGCCTCAACAACAACGACGTCGCCGCCGCCGCCGCCGCCGCCAACGGCGCCCCGGGCTCGCGGCCGCGCGCCAACTCGGCCGACTCGACGGGCGCCGGCGACGAGCGGCTCGCCAAGCTGTGCAGGAACGAGCTCATCCTCGAGCGAGTCCTCGGCCACGTCTCTAAGATGGCCGCCGAGCGGAACCTGTTGACGCTCGAGGTGCCCAAGAAGCTGCTGCTGCTGGCCGAGGAGTGGACGGAGGACAAGAACCTCGTCACTGCGGCCATGAAAATCCGCAGGAACTTCATTTACAAGCGCTACGAGCGCCAGCTCGGCCAGCTCTACGCCGCCGAGGGCGCGGCCGCCAAGGCCTAGGGCGAGTCGGCGGCAAGCGCGTGATCAACGAAGCGAACGGGTTATTCTAATCAGCAAGCCGAAGCTTGCGCCAGGCCAAAATGACGCAACGGAGCTCAGGCTCGGGCTTGCACAGGCGCGCCAGTGCGTGCGCTTGTGTGTGTGTGTGTGTGGTCCAAAAGTAAAGGCGCGCGCGCGCCTCTTGTGTAAATTAACGAACACGATCGAGCGTCGAGCACAGGCGTCGGCGTCTGCTCAGTTCTGGTGAGCTCGGGACGCTCGCAAGCTGTCTATATCCACCGACACGCCGCCAGTGTCGAGTGTGAGTGGACTCGTGATGGCGGCCAGTGGCCGTCGTCGAGTCGGCCGGGCGGGTGATTTTTGCTCGTGCACGCGAGCGACACACAGTGAGAAGCGGAACGAGTCGCGGCTCAGGCCGGTCGGCGCTCAAGCCACTGCGCGGCCGTCGACAGCCAGTCGCAGTTGTAGTCGGACGAGCTGCAGAGCTCCGGCTGTGCAGGCCCGCCAAGAGATTCCTTCGATCGGAAGAAATAAACCTAATCAGAGTGAGGAAATCCCAAAACATAAACACACTCGTTCTCGCGCGTCTCGGTGCGCATCTCATCGCGCGCGTCTTGCCACATGTTGGCGCCCGCGGCCGCCCGCCGACGGCCACTTAACCTTTGGCTTCCCGGCGCTGACGTAGACGCCGACCGATTGGCTCGGCTGGCGCACGGCCGACTCACAACAACACCGCACGCAACGAGCTCACCCCGAGAACAGTCCAAAGGCTGTGTCGTGCTGCATTGCGTATTCTCTCCACTCGTCTGCTCTTCATTGAGGCGGCGCGCGCGTCCGAGCTAATTTCTGGCTACGGCTCGAGCGGGCCGGCTGAAGAGAACTCAGAATGCCAACGAGCACCGCGAGGACGCAATCGTGGGCCAAGGTGTGGCTCGTATTTGCAGCCCGCGGATCGATTTCTCGACCTAACCCTCGGCTCGTCAGCCCAAGACCCGCGCAAAGTTCGCCTCAGCGAGCGAGCTAACAAGTGGCGCCGCGCCAAGGCCGATGAGCGCGAGATATCATCTTTCAACGTTGCGCCCAGACACTCGTCGGCTTCTCAGGTGCGCGCCTTGGACTGCGAGCTGCACCCGAGAAGCGCCCGCAGTCTGGTGGGGCCTCGTGTCAAGAACAAGGGTCGCCGCTTATTACAGACTCCTCGGCTCGCTCGCACGCCTCCCCTGGCCCACTTTCTCGTCCGCCGACACGCAACACAGCCAAGACGTCAATGCGCCGCCGAACACACCCGGCGCACGTACTCGCATCCCGTCGGCATTGCGTAAGAGCTCCTGGGGCATTAATGGGCGAGCGACGCGCACGTGCGTCGCAACAGGCGCCTGGTGGCCGACTAAAGGGCGACCGGTGCGGGCGCGTCAAGCGAGCTGATTCGCGTGCGTCTGTCGAGCTGCGGGTGGGCTCGGCCGTATGCAACAAGTCGACACTGCTCGAGTCGCACTCGCGAGTCGCGACCACGAGGCTGCTGTCGAGCGCTTGCGACAAAACGGTTAAAGTGGCTGGCATCTCGTAGATAAGATGGGCGCGTGAGCTGCGCCAGTCTCGGCGATGCGCGTGAGTCTCACTACTTGTCGTCGAGAACGTTGTCCATGTCGACGGCTCGCTGGCGGAGCCTCTGATTCGATGGTCGCGCCGAGACTGGCAGGCCGCGATGAGCTTAGTTGCGGGGAAGCTCTGGCGTGCGCATGAGCGTGCGATAAATCTCTGCCCCCTGACTGGCAGCGATCTCGCGCTCACCTGACTGGCGCATGCAACTTTCGCTCTCCAGCCACTCCATCCAACCTTTTCGGTTCCAGTTTCCTCTCTGTCTCTCTTACTCCCACTCTGACTCTCTTACTCTCACTCTTACTCTGTCTATCTTCTGCTTCCCCGCCACTGCTGTTTGCGCGCGACCCTCGAGTCAGATCTTGTGGGAGCCAATCTGATGCGCCTCTGTCTCGCGCAATGGCTCGACTGCGCCCAGATCCGCACTCGCTTAGCTCATCATGGCGACGACTTGTTGCGAGTCCCACTGGCGACAGGCGCAATGTGTCGCGTGGTCGACACTCAGCGGGCGTCCAAGTTGGCCGTTGGCGAGCAGCTGCAGACTTGCGGACCCCACGCCGAGCTCGTCGCAAAACTGGCCCTAACTCGTGCGTCCGTCTTGGCGCTGATCAGCTTCGCGAAACTTCTCGCCATCATCGAACAAATAACAATCCACTCCATAGATCACTCGCTCTTTCGAGTGAGTGTGTCATAAGTCGTTTGAAATAATGAACATTCCGAGTCAAGGTGCCGACGCGCGCCTAAGTCAACACCTGCTCACCTTCGGGCCGCCCTCTTGAGCAAGTGCCCTTGCCTATGGTTGAGGTTCATTGTGAGAATCATGCCTGCGTCAAGTCGGACATTGTGACATGTGTTAGATAATGACTCTCCACAAGATCGGTGCGTGCAGTTGTTTATGAAGCGCTCAGGAATCACCCGCTGACTCGAGAGATCTTGTCCGATGGCCTTGACTCGCTTCGTGTTGCGCAACAACAACAACCTGGACAAAGTGTCTGCATCGCGCAGCTCGCGCGCGACACGAGTTCTCTGGCGCGCCACCGTCTCAGCTCCGCACTTGTTTCGCGCCGGTCAGCTGTGCCGGTCACCTGTTGCCAAATATTATTCCTTTCATCATGACAATAACACCTTACGCTCTCTGATGACAAGAAATCTCATCTATTTTCATGCACTTGGAGGCGATGAACACTATGCAGACGGTCGAGCATGACGTCGGAGCTCGACTCTATGACTATGAGGAAAGTCCAATACCTGGCAAACTATTCAGGAGGGCCACTGATGTCAGCTGTGATTTAGTGCTCATAGCGTCACACGGGAGTTTCGAAGATTTCATCTCTGTAAACAACAAGCCTGGATTCCACATCGGTATCTGCGACAAGGAGGGCAAGGTGCTCGAGTTCGATGAACAGGGCGTCAAGTACGACGACCAGTTGCGCGCTCCACTGTGGCAGAGTTGCCTGCCTCTCGAGGTGATCAATAGAGTGATTGGGAACATCGAGAGCAGATGCCCTGAATTGAATGGGGTCCTGAAATGGGTCTGGATCGAGGCTATGGATGAGGTCAAGAACATGACATCGATCAAGTTGTATGACACCTCAGACAACAACTGTCTAGATTTTATACTAATGTTCATGAGAACTTTCTGCAATCAACTCAGACAACGTCGGAGTACACTTGATGGCTCGTTGAGAGAACAGATGATCAAAAGACTTGAAGAGTCAATTTCAGAAAAGATAACCTTCTGCCAAGAGTTCGTTGTGCCTCGCACAACTCGGGCCGCTCGAGCTATCCTCGATCGCAGACGAGTCCAGATGGCTAGACAAGAAATAGATAATAAGACGAACCTTTAGCTCAGTGCCTGTTAGCACTCTTCTACGGGTTTGGTCGCTCGACGAGGTTGTTTATCGCGGGGTCTATGAGACTTGTCACAGAGGCGCTGATATTGCGTCAGTCACACATCGCATAGACAGATTGTGAAGTTGACACATCCATAGATCACAGGCCATAAAATCTTCAACACTTCCAATAAAATCTACGCTTTGACGTGGGCGAGCGTTTCCTTGTCGATCTCCGTATTCGGTTGTAATCATGTCGACAACTTCATTCATCACCGTGGAGATGATATCCATAACTCATCTCAACCTCATCGAGTATGATTTTCTTGCATCCATGAATTCAATCATGCGGGTGTTCAATGCAGGGCCTCCAAGAGTGGGCGCCCGATCTGGCACGCGCTGTCGGTATTGACGCGCGTCTCAGTGCCAGCGCATCCAGAGGCCATCACGAATTTAACCTGCTCGACCATCTTCAATAGTTCATTAACATCTCCAACCCGTTAGACTGTTATGTATGATATTGAATCTGGGAATTCGCTCCGTTACATCGTGCGATGGATCTCACAGTGCCTGCCAAGTATTTGAAGAAAGAGGATGTGATCAACGATAGCAACAATGGAACACCTCACAAGGATAGCACCGACGAGCTTGAATATCTCAATCTTATATCACGAATACTAACTAAGGGCAAAGAAAAACCCGACCGAACTGGAACTGGCACAATATCTCTATTTGGAGCTCAGATGAGATTCAGCCTGAGAGACTCTACTATGCCGTTGCTCACAACTAAGGAAGTAAACTGGAGAGCTATTGTTGAGGAGCTCCTCTGGTTCATATCGGGTTCCACCGACTCCAACAAACTCAGTGAAAAAAACGTTAAAATCTGGGACAAGAATGGATCGAAAGATTTCCTAGAAAGTGTAGGGCTTGGTCATCGTGCTCAAGGTGATCTGGGCCCAGTATACGGCTTCCAGTGGCGACACTTCGGAGCAAAATATATTGACAAGAATACCGACTATTCAAACCAGGGAATAGATCAGCTGAACGAAATTATCGCCCGGATAAAAAGAGACCCATATGATCGACGTCTCATACTAAGCGCATGGAATGTAGTGGACATACCTCTCATGGCGTTGCCGCCTTGTCATTGTTTCGCTCAGTTCTATGTAAATGATGGTGAGCTGTCTTGTCAGTTGTATCAACGGTCCGCCGACATGGGATTGGGGGTTCCATTCAACATTGCAAGCTACGCTCTACTCACCCATATCATTGCTCACATCACTGGTCTGACAGCTGGCGACTTTGTGCACACTCTTGGAGATGCTCATATTTATAAGAACCATGTTGGACCTCTAAAGACACAACTTGAACGGACACCTTCAAGATTTCCCAAGATTGTCATAAAGCGAAAGGTCGAAAATATAGATGATCTCAAATTCGAAGATATAGAATTGATTGGTTACAATCCACAGGGTAGAATAAAGATGGAAATGTCAGTTTAAAATGATTCTCACAATTGGTTTCCATCTTCATCGCATCAGTGCTGCCGTCTCACGGTCTAGAATATCAATGTCGACTAGAGTTTCTTTGACTTGCTTCATGCGCTCCGTTATGATGCATTCTAGACATGTCGTTTGCTTCCTTATATCACCAAAACTATCTTGAGCGCGCATAACCCGGTCTGTTCTAAGAATGCATGGGGCGAATACGATGGCTAATGAACTGGCACTCATCCTATTGGCGTGCTCAACTAGTGCCACTCGTGCAAGATGAAATGTCAGACGTTCGAGGAGATCGTAGTGTGGGCGGTTCAGTTTGCTTATATGAGAGAAAATCACTTGGGTGCGCTCCTGGATATCCACAATAGCTGTGGCCCATAGGAACTCATCGTAAAGCTGAAATGTCATCAGAGGGTCTGGCATCTCCCTGAAGAATGACTTGAGCACTGCAGTCCAACAGTGAACTCCATAGTCATTCAAGTCCACATTGTGGCGATCCTCTTCGAGTTTCTGCTTTAGTTCATTTATCTTGCTTTGAGTTGCTGATTTGCGATAGAGACCCTCGACGTATAAGCCTTTCATTTCTATGGCAGCCATTAGTTGTTCGAGAACAGCAGGCAAGCGTTCTTCTTTCGTCACCAACCTTTCCAATGGCGCACCGAATATCTTCTTCCCTTGCTGTATCAACGTATTATCACGACACGATACTACAACTTTGGTGAGACATTTCTTGTGACAAGTTAGTTTACAGTCGTTACAAACCAGTACGCGACTGCCTAGTTTCACTAATGATGTGCAGATCTCACAGACAATTGGAATGTTCGCTATCGTCATGAACATTTTGTGTCCCTGACGCTCTACAACCTCCTTCATGCGACGCTTGTTTGCACGACGCATGAAAGGATTCTCTCGCTTCCGGGTCATACTTATGAGCTTGTCAAAACCTCCTTTTGCAGCAATGCTACGAAACTCATCAAGATAGCCTCGGAAAGCATTGATTCCCATCGTGACCGGAAAGGTCTCCCAGGCTTGTTCCCGTTGACAGACATTCAGAATCACCTGTTCAAAATGATCAATTAAATCCTTATAGCTGATTTTTAGCTGACCTTCTGTACTCGCAACAGAGTAGGTGCTCAACAGGTTTAGTCTGAATTCCTTCAAAGCTTGCTTGAAAGCTAAATCTACAGTCGACTCCTTCGAAGATATATACCTCTGCTCGTCGATGTGGTAGATTTTCTTGAATACGAAAAGATCCATGCCCTGCAGTTCTTGGACATCTGTGATCAAAATGTCACTCGAGTCAGAGTATTCGACGGTGCGTGTCACGTTCCAGTATGAATTGGGAGGTCCATTCCTGATGGCTACTTGAGTACGAAGGGCTGATCTTCTCTGTATATAAGACCTGCGGGCGAACCAAACTCTCACCCATCTCTGTAGACATATGATCCGCTTGAGTATCTCTTCATGTAGAATTGTATCCAGATTAAGCTTCTCGGTCTCACGCATAAAGATCTTCGTCATACCCATTTGATAGTTGTCCGGATTGAGTTGTAATTTGTCGAGAAAATCTTGTATGTCTTTTCTGTCGCTCTTAATTCCTCTTCTCAACATGATTCTGTATTGTTGCACAAATTCGGTGTATAACAATCTAACTGGATATCCACTCTGACGGATTCTTACCGTTTCGAGCATTCCAGTATAACGCAACTGAAGCAGAACACAGACATCATCGAAGTTGTCAGCCCCCTTTTCTTTGTTAGACTTGATGCAGCGTACAAAGTATGGTTTGGCTCGACTGAGAGTATCCAACAACTGATGCAAAGAAACTTGGAACTGTGCCGTTACA